>LBNU01000464.1:137770-186576 GCA_014162995.1 Artemisia annua
TATTTGTTAAAGATAGTGGAAATCCAACGTGGAGGACGAGTTGCTCAGTTGGATGACAAGTTGGCATGGGTGAAGGGTAAACAACCGGTAACCCTTCCACAAAATGACCCTATTGTCGCAAGTTTATAAGTATGATGACCAAATTAATAAACCCGATTACATTAGTAACCTAGAAGCACAAAATGAAACTTTGTTTCCTTAGGGCAAATTTTGGTGAAACTTTAGTGACCTCCGTGTATATAAACCCTTTATCAAACTACACGAATTGGATTAACGGATACTAAAACACAGACGTTGTTGATAAGTCATGTAACGAATTGCTAACTGATTGCTCTTCTTTGTTTGTGTTAGAATGATTTCATGTTGTGTATCATTTATTGTCGTCGTTGTTTATAATATACGGTCAGCATTTTTTATATGGTACAAGTAAGTTATGTTAAAGGAAAAGTTTAGTCGTGTATCTTCATTTTATACGCTTATTGCCTTCCAAGAAAAAACCGACATAATAGTCTGACTTTTAAATAAATTAAAAAGCTCGAAGGAATATGTTTTGAAGTGAAATTATTTACAAACTTACGCATAATTGTGAAACCAGGGTTAAAAGTAACCAGCTGCAAAAGTAAACACGAACTAAACAAGATTAGGAAGACAGTTTCTTTTCTATCGTTTGCACGGTAAGAAAACTGAACTATTTTTTAGAGGTGCATCGACATCCAACTTAATTCCGCCCTTGCTTATATGCACAAGATGAATTGACACCTACCCGATGTTACCAACACAAATAGCCAGGGGAGACTTGAACTATAATGAACGGTTGGATTAGCAAACCAACCAATAAACAAAGGGTTCGGTATTGTTTCTTGTCTTTTGAAAAGTTAAGTTCTTGAACTCGTCTTGTTTAATATGGACAGAAACATGACTACAAGAGTTTGTGACAGCTACTATTTGAATATGAGGTTATAGTATGAGAACAAGCTAAGTACTTGTCAAATGGAGAAAAAAATATCAAAATAGCGACAATCTGTCTCTACCTAAAATGTTGTTATTATTTGTTTTCTATACTCAAGTGGAGACACAGATAGAAATTGACATAAAGAATTCTCTACCAATTCCTCATTGTCTGATTTGATGGCTTAACGAAAGATAACACTAACTAGTTTATTTTACTATACATCTCATCAACAACTATTAACCATAATGGTCTTTTATCTTCGTAGGTGATTCATGCCTTTTATGCTTGATGAATGCTTGTCACAGATTCAAGGATCCATATATCTCTTCATTAAAAAAAGTTGATGCAAAAAATAATCTTACATGCTTTGTAATAAAGTCATATATTTATCACTTTACTGTTGATAATCTCTACATTAAAAATGTATATATATTTATTAAGTCATGATCATCATTAAAATGATATATATGCAATTTTACCTAATTTATAAATATCATATCACTAAATGATAAAGGAATATTGCTATAACAAAAAGGATTTTGCATTTAACTGCTATACTACTCTTGCAGAATAACATAATGGTTTAGAAAACTACATGTCATGTACAAATAAATCCAAAAAGATCACACTATTACAACAAATGATATTAAACACGTTTTGATTTAATTATTACTCAAATAGTTTAGCAGTAGTAACAAACTTGTCGATAACTAAAATCCCTATCCGAAAAGACAAATTCCATCAGATTAAAAAGAAGATAAAAGAATATAAACAAATCTATTTCGTATATGTTTGGTAAAATTAGTTGTAGCTACGAGCTGGAACTGCAAACAAGCTCGAGCTGAGCTTGTGAGCTGCGAGCGACTGTTTGCTTTTATGCCACCAACCGTTCCTGCTCGATGAACATCTGCTCCACCCACGGGGGCAGCTTGTCTCCACCACCAGCGCCGTATCTCTGCTTCTCGGACGAGCTATACAACCCTACGCCAACGGATGAAACATCTTTGACCAATGTATTCACCCACGAAACATCTGGCTCGTGGCTTACATTCGTAGGTACACCATTTCTAAACCCAAAAGAAGCCGATTTTCTTAACTTATTAGCCTCTTCACCATTAAACCCCCAATCCAACTTCCCATCGGGTGAACCCCATTGTGAAAATTGTGCACCCGTGGCCGTGGCTCCTGTTGCGCCACGGTCTATGAAGCTTTGACTACGTTGTTTGGAAAACGCACCAGCCCTTGAATTCATTACTGCTTGAGCAACCGCAGCCGATGAATCAAAAGTATAATTGACCGGTTTTCTCATAGGCGACGAGTAATTCCCACTCAGCCCGGATCCAAAAACGTCATCAAGATTCGAATTAGTATAAAGATTTGATGAGAAATCATCAATCATTTGTTGCTTCATGTCACGTGCATTCAAGCCCATCCTTAATCGACTACCCGAAAGCTGTAACTGGGGCGGTGACAAATGATTCATCTTGTTCTGCCACCCGTGCACCTGACTAGCAGAAATAGAAGGTGACATGGGTGGGGTCGAAGTAAGAGCCATCGGGCTCGGGCTCTGGTTAGAGCTCGAGCCCGAGCCAGGACTCATATCCCCTGATTTCACTGAAGGGATTGCTGAACCCGTAGATGCATACAAAGGCCTCATCTCATCAACTCTATGCGCAAAGAAACACACTTTTCGCGCACACCCAATTTCATCTTTACACAACCTCGTCTTATATTGAGCCGGGTGAAGCCATGACTCAAAAACCCCGTGTGCATACTCACACGCGTCCCCATTAACACAGCTCCCTTTACGAAACTCAGGACACGGGACACAGCTATAGTTAAACTTCTTAGGGTCACGCCTTCGTGCATTCTCCCCCGGGTGAACAAATGGACACTCGGTCCAGTCATGAGTATAAGCTCTTGAACACGGCTTCACCTTAAAAGTATACATCCTAAACTCATCCGAACCATACAACCCGTTGTTAATATCTGGCATAGAAACATCAACTGGATACTCTTTTTTAGCCGAAACTATCTCTTCACTAACAAAACCTTTCAACAACAACTCCAAACCTTTACGAACCGGAGACTTAACACCACGAGCAATCAAGTCACCAGGTTTGTTGCCGTTAACATCAGTTAAACTAACATCAGCACCAGCATCAAGTAACAGTTTAACCACCTCAACTGACATAACGGACCCTCCTGCAGCAGCACAGTGTAGAGCAGTGACACCATCCGAACCCGAAGTTTTATTAACATCTGTTTTTTTAGTACTTATTATGTACTTTAAGACATGAATGCTTCCGTATATGGAAGCAATCATTAAAGGGGTTCTTTCGTAGAACCCCATCTTCGGCATGGACGAGTTACTTCGTCCATACCAAAAACCAACTTCATCTATAGTCATGGGCTTCTTTTCTACCTCGGATATGAACCCCAAAACATCGTCAACAGCTGCTAACTCGAGCACTTTCGAACATTTTAGTGTAACCTTAATTTTTTTGTCATGAAACTTATCTCCTTCCATGATCAAAGTACTTAAAGAAACTTAATGTCTTAGAAGTTACAACCTTAGCACATCAAAACCTGCATAGTTAAGAAAAACATCAAAATCTTCTCTAGAAAAACATGAAAAAACAAAAATAAACGAGCTAGAGCCTAGAACCAGCGGTACCAAAAGTATATTTAAGTCGTGTCGAAAACAATTGTGTTAACGTACCTTGTTACACAATTTAATTGTACAAAGATGTATGAATGGAGCTAGAGGGACAATGAAAAATGAGAATATGTGAAGTTGTGATGAAATGGAATAAATTGTAATGAACGATATTTATATGGAGGAATATGACTAAATATAAATAATGTTATCACACGAGGGGTGGAGGAAGGTGTGAGTGTCTTTTTTTTTGGGTCAAAAGTCAAAGTATTCAACATTGGTGGTACACCCACTTCAAAACTAAAAATAAATTGCTTTCAAATGCAAATGAAATGAAAATGAAGATGCAAATTATTATGGGTGGGGTTAATGTGTTAGTGGATTATTGGGGGGTGAGTGTTTACTGTTTAGTAGAGAGTCCAATGGAGTGTGAGCTTTTGACTTGGTTGTTATGTGACGCGGTTTAGGTACAATGAATTGAGCTGTAACCAAATATGGGTACAAGAGTTTAGGTTAGCATTAGGACTAGTTTAATGATGTGTTTAATATAGGATTTGGATCTGTAATCAAGTGTATACGGAGAAAAGAAGAGTGGTTTACGTTTAAGTTATCAGAGTTTTGTTGTATGTGATATAACCGCCTAACCGGTATTCTTGTAGCCGTTTTTTATTTTTTATTTTATTGTGTCAAAATGTTCACGAATCGCAATTAAGTGTATTTTAATGTAGTGATATCAATAAATCTTTATATTGTTAATGCATATGGCATGCTTCATACCATGCGAAAGTTTTGAGGTTAGTATAACAAATGATAGAATTGCAAAAAAAAATGATACGACGTTATAGTTTCTTTGTCTCAAAATTATTGTTTATATACAAAAAGTGCTATTTAAAAAACCTTAGGGCATGCACAAGGGAGTTTAAGGACTGTATGCTTCAATTGATTTGAATAACGAAATGAAACCTCAGGACCGGACATCGAGCTGGTCGGTTCTTTCTAGATGTCAAGGCAAACGAAAAGTTGAAGCTCATCGGGTAGTAATGTGTTTGAGTTGTTTTTCAAATGATGAAGAAGTGCATCGCTAACGAAGTGGCATATCTAGGAAGGACCAAAGTATTAAAAATACATATCACTCATGACTCAACTATAGCTTTGATTTGTTTATATCATTTTCTATTAGAAAAAATTAATCTTGTTTGATGTTAGGTTATCAAATAAAAAGTCAAGCGACCCATGAAAATCTTTTTACTTACGAGAATTGAAACATAGTCATGCCAAGATTTTCTCATAAATTAGCAAAAATGAAACCAAATTATTTATTGGATAGCATGAAATGTTGTTTTATGCATAGATTATCATTAAGTTATGTATTAAACTAAATATCATATGTTAGTGAACAAAAAGAGTAGAATTTTCCACTCACCTAGTCAAAGTGGTGTAGCATCAATTCTAAAAGTCACTTTAGAAAAGAATGGATCTTAGTCACAGGATTATAAGCACGTTTACAACGTCCATCTGGATTGTAATTTATATAAATATTCTTCTTTTAAGTTAACTCAAAAGAAGTCAAGTCGTGAACACGTAATTCAAAAATCAGGTTGAGCAACTTTTATGCAAAGTGTAAATATTGTAGTTAAACTGTGTTGTAAACTTGTAACCCGAATCAGTTATAATTTTAGCTCAAATGATTTTATCCTCCTCTCCTTAAATACTTTTAGCAATACTCTCAATTTGGTATGGGCTTAAAATTTTCTAGTAGACATCTCAACTTCAAAACTTACATGGTACAATTTTGGAGACATTCGTCATATGCCTATTCTCTTAGCACAAACCGCAAACGTCTTTGTGGAGCCGGAAAATATAGGACTTTTGTGAAACAGGTCATTGGATTGATTCCAACTTCGTCTGATTAGCAAGAAACAACTAAATATTGCATAAGACTCAGTCCTTGCAGAAGGGTCACACCGGGTCCTAAAAAATGAAATCCAGGTTAAGGTTGTTTTGAACCAAGTTTTTTAAGATGTTGTTTCGTATATAAAGCTATAATTATATGAATATGACATTCACTTTCGTCATTTAATTGTATTGAAGGGACTTATAAATAATTGAGTTGTGCCTCATGCCATAGTTAAATAGAGCTCCTGATATTTTGTAATCTTTGTTTTTCTAGCTCCTTGTTAGTTTTAATAATATCAGCCGTTCAAAAAAAAAAATAGAGCTCCTCATATTACAACAATGATCATGCACATTTGTGATGAGTATTGGATCGTTAGTTTTCCTAGTACATATATCATCACCTCTTCTATTAAAGGAAAATTCAACTAAAGAAATGCTTTTGTAGTATTTTATAAGAAGAAAAAAAAAACTAAAAATAGATAAAGTCATTGCGAGTGAGCTCACTGCATTTAGTCAACTTTGTCTACATTTGGAACTCGAAGAGAAGTCGAAGCCCAAAAATGTTGACTCCAAATGATATTGAGTTTTGACTATCTATACACGTTATACTTTTCAACACATATCTTAGGTCAAATTCGAGGTCTTTTCTCTTTTGCATACTTTTTCAACCCTTACAAAATCAGTCAATTTCATTTTAAAACATAAGTTTGTATACCTAATACGAAGTAGTAACTTTATTTAATGAAAATTTACTAGGCAGTAGGCCGGCACATGAGTCATTTTTATTATCAAATGTGTGTCGATCAAATTGTAAATTTTCAGAAAGGTAAACACTATATATACCATGATCGAAGTTATTAATATGAGAAACTGCGTAAAACTAAACATTCAAGTGACGGTTTGTAGCTAATGATTTATACTTTGCAAAGACTTATTTGTTGATGTAAGAAAACTAGTATGCGGAAATATGCAACTATTAATGCTGCAAGTTTTTTGCCATTGAAAAAAAAAAAAAAAAAAAAATGCTGCAAGTTTTTATGTGGCGACTCACAAAAAGATACATGGAGTCATGGACGTCATTTCTGCTAAGAACTTATATAATCTCACATGAAAATTTAACACGACAAAGAAATTAATTAAATAGATCGAGAACCCAAGGTCAAAAACTATAATACGCAGTCAAATATCTTAGAGCACGCTAACAATCGTTAGAAAAAAGCTGCTCACAACAAAAGAGTGTGTGACATAAACATAAAACATTATGAGCAACAATATAACATTCCATGATACCACAATCTTTTAAACAGGTTACTGTAATAAGAATCATTCAGATGTAGTGGTTAACAAAAACGAGCTCTCACTCCTGTTGAACTACTTCCACGGGGTAGTGGCTAATGAAGGAGAAATTTACACACATCAATGTATAAACTGTCAAAACAACATATAGCAAAATTGTCACCTCACAAAAACACATGTGTGGAGCCAACGATGGTTGAAAGGGAGTTGGTTGACAGGATCTGCGGCACACGCTTTAAAAGTTCTTAAACATGGTGTACGCATTTCAAAATTCAAAACATTTACCATGTAATGATTTGTGTAAAAATTCAATCTGTTTTATTTTGTAATTTAACTTATATTGAATTAATCAGATATTAGACACTAGTTAATGATAACCTAACAAAGTATAAAATATGTATTGAATAAAATTTTCAGATGAGGTTTAGTACAGAAAACGAAAATTAAAGTTTTTACCAAAATACATCTTCCATTTTGAGGCTTTGAGCAACTTTTCTGTTTCACAAACTTAACTTACCAGGCCCATAGTTTTGGACCACAGAAGATAACCATTAAGGCATTAACTCTCATCGACTATTTGAGCCCAAATAAGTATATTTCATAGCGTTAAACAATCAATAAAGAATCCAAACTAAAGAAATTTGCATTAAAAAAACTAGTGATCGTGTTCATCGGTTCGGTTTTTTGAATTTTGTGTTTCACGTGTTATTTGTTTTGAATCGTTAGGGTCAAAATTTCTATTAAAGGCAAAACCGAGAAGTGAACCAAATTGAATTTAGAGATATCAAACTGAACCAATAACCGAATTTGAATTCGCTCCGGTTTCGGTTTTGACCAGAAAAACCCGCATTTCATAATTTTAACTTTTTTTTTTAATTAATTATATAAATTTTTAGCACCAAATATTAACTTATAAATTCAGACGTTGCATACTCAAATATATATTGATGGTTACTTTCACTAAAAAAAAAGGCTTAGAAATGTAAAAAAAGATCGATCCTTTTACCGATATAAATATATAAAAGATATATATAGATATATAGTTATATACATATGGTTTTTGGTTTGGTTTGATTTAAAAAAAAAAAAAAAAAAAAAAAAAAAAAAAAAAAAAAATGTGATTAAGTTTAAAATATTACTTATAAATTCTATTATTTGAATTGATAGAGAAAAAAAATCTTTAAAATATTTGATGTAAATTGAAAATAAAAAAACTTAAAAGATAAACTGGGATAATTAACTAAACTTAAAGTGTTGAATATAAAATAATATTAAATTCTTATTGATTAATAAATTTTAAATTTAAGCTCAAAATTTATAAAAATATCTAACCTTAAAATTTAGATAATAAATACCCTCTAAAATTTATTATTGTTTTAAAAAGCAATATTTATTTTTATTGTTGTAATTTATAAATATATTATTATTATTATATTAAAATAATTTGCACGATATTACAAATATTAAAATAAAAGCACGGGTAACTGTAATATGTAAAAGAATAAACAAGATTGTACATATTTAAACGTCCGGGGTATAATTCACTTTAAAGTTTAAGTAAAGATATTCGGTATGTGTTAACTTTTTCCTAGCAAACTTTCTGTAATTGATATGAAGCGATACAAATTGCGAATTTCTTTTCCTCTACAACTCATTACAATTTAATTAGAGTGTATAATATTTGAAACTATATTGAGCACAACTCTACATGAGCTTATTAAATCTGTGGTGGCCTTATTAAATTTTTTGTGGTAGAATGAGAAAGGTTTTGGTGATTTAGGGAAGGTTAGGATAATTTAGAATGTGATATGCTTCTNGAAAATAAAAAACGAATATGTTGACTGCCCATGAACATATTTAATTGGTTAAGACCTCAGTTTACAGATAATTCAAACATCTCGAGTTTGAATGATTTATTTAAGTACTGTTAGTAATGTACTACGTAATATCGTAGTCAAAAATCTTTTTTCCCCTTACTAACGATATGATAAGTGGTCAAGAACATGTGCACGTGTTGAGTTTGTCAAAGTGTAATTAACTAATTGTTATCTCGTAATGACTTAAAAGTATTGCTGAGAATGTCATTTGTTATGATGTTGTGTGCAAGATGCCAAGATCTAATCCTTTTCTTGGAATAAGTTATGTTTTGTGGTGGAAGTTTATTTTGTAACTAGCATGGTATCCGTGCGTTACGGAAGCGGTTATTATATTATTAAAGTTTATTCTCAACAAAATAACAATGACTAGCTGATTAATTTGAGAAAAACAAGAATAAAATGATCCCGTCCAACCCGATTAATCCGATTTTACCAGTTCCGATGGTCTTTTCAGGTTCGCTTTCGGACGAATTTTATTGACTAGCTGAACCGGTGGTGATTCCGATTCCCTGTAAAACCGGTTGAACCCGTTGGTCCGGTCCGGTTTTTAGAACCATATTTACCATCAACTTATTTTTATATAAATAGTACGTAGTATGAAGGATTGTATGCTTTATTAGTTTGTATAATATGTGTAATAACATGTATTTTTTATTGTAAGAGTGTTATAAAAATAACTTTTATCACGTATTTATTGGACGTATGTTACAATATACAAATTTAAGATACTAAACTTTTCAGATGTAATTCCATTTTTCATTATTAGTAAGTGTTTGTTGCTTAAAATTTTAAGCCCTCAATTTTAAAATTATCTTAAATACATTATATAATAGTATAGATAAAAACGTAAATGAAATTATACAATAAATTTGGTATGAAGGTTTTAATTCAATAAAAACTTTCAACCTTGCGATAAGTTGCATATATTTATTGTAAATATATTATAAGTATTTAGTATTTACCATTTAACTGAAAATAAAAAAAATCTATATTGAGTTCAATAATATAGAGTTGAGACGTTCGTGAAAAACTTAAAATCGGATTGATAAAAGCCTCAAATGAGCCGAGCCTAAACAAGCTCAAGCCTAAGTTGAAGCTCATTTATTAATCGAGCTCGAGCCCGAGCTTTACATACAAAGCTTGATTGGGCTCGTGAGCCTAACGACACTAGGAAATTTTAAGTATTAAACATATATAAAACGTTATGCTTTTGTATTATAGGCGAACTTATTAACGAGCTCAATAACAAGCTTATTAACGAGCTCAAAATAGATATATNAAACAAGCTCAAGCCTAAGTTGAAGCTCATTTATTAATCGAGCTCGAGCCCGAGCTTTACATACAAAGCTTGATTGGGCTCGTGAGCCTAACGACACTAGGAAATTTTAAGTATTAAACATATATAAAACGTTATGCTTTTGTATTATAGGCGAACTTATTAACGAGCTCAATAACAAGCTTATTAACGAGCTCAAAATAGATATATTACGAGTCAAGCTTCAATTTTTCATTTCCAAATCGTTCAAACGGGCCGAGCCCGACCCTATATATAACCTACCACGAGCCGAGCTCGAGCTTAAAAACTAAGGCTCGAACCAAGCCGAGCTCGAGCTTAAAAAATAAGACTCGAACCAAGCCGAGCTCGAGCTCAGCTCGTTTCCACCCCCCTTTCATTTAAAGTACTTTTATTATTGCTTCAACTTTAAAGACAATACTTCGAATTAGACTAAATTAACTTTCATTTTTTAACTTTTAATGAATTACTCCAGTTACCTTGACTCTTTTAGCTATCATATATTCATATGCATTTGATATGGCTACATCTCTTGTGCACGAACGTCGATTAATTAAGCACGCCATAAATTGATAGCATGCAACGTGATATGTTATTACTTAAGTAGCTATTGGTTGTTATTTATGGGTAATCTTTTGTCACTTTTAATACCTTTATTATTTTTGCATTCTAGTTAATACTTTGTTCAAACTATTATCCATCCTTATCCACTAGTGGTATGTTGATATTCAGTCTTAGGATACAATAACACTAGTATGAAACAAAAAATTAAGAGTTAAGGTCCAAAAAGACAATCGATACTATATATAAAAATAAAATATTGTTCAATTATTAAAATACCTTTGATTAAAAATGTTAATAACATCTATTACAAAATTAGTATTTTAAATATTGTTTAATACTCAAATTTTTATTTATTTTTCGTTTATAACTCACAACTTTTTTTCTCGCAATAACTGCATATTAAACTCGTAAGTTGCATCAAGGGACACCCCAAAACACAAGTTCGTAAGTATACTTATTTACTGCTATACACCGTCGTTTTGCGTCAGTATTTATTTAGTTTGAAAGACAGTCTATAAAAGCCATGCATCTTTTATAACCACAAATATCTATGAATCTTCGATACGTCATACGTGTCTTACTCAACTGTCAATCCAAACATCTTTGTCTTATCGTATATGAAAACTTATTAATTTCTTCAAATCTCACATCTTATCATACCATTTTTCTTCTCAAACTATGATTGATCCTATCGCAACGACTATGTATTAGATTATCTTCTTTTTTAGATCTATCACTACATACGACAGATATGAGTATCATTGATTAATAATACATGGTTTCTATAAGATTCTTTAACAATTTATGTATAACATATTTGAACAACCATAATCCCCAATTTAATAACCACATTTAATCTTCTTTTATTCTTTACGTTTTTCATTTCGCCACGCCTTGTTTAACCTAAGAGTGTCATTGTCCGAACTATCATCTTCAACCACTATGCGTTGCCTCACTAGACATTGTTGCTTGTCTAAAAAAGAATTATTTTTATTGATCTAACCGCAACCGCATTGGAGAATCTTGCTAATCTAGAAGATACATTATATGGAAATTATTTCCCGCAATAACTAAGCACTGTTTCCCACTTTCCCTACTACTAATTTTATCATAGTACAATACTTGGATATATTATTGTCTTACCATCAATTATTACACTAGTCTTACTATCTAATAAAGCATGAATGCCTTCTATATATAAAATTATTTGAAATTTAGTATTACAAGTTCTTAAGCTAAAAGTACAACTAATTAAAATACATTTTCTAATATTAAATACAATAACAAATTCTTAAGCTAAAAGTTTAAGGGCCCGTTTGGTTTTTGGGTTTATCTTGGGTTTGGGTTAGAAAAGTGGTCCCCGCTTTATTTTTAGTTGTTTGGTGTGATTTGGGTTTGGACTCAATGACATATATGAGGGTGTGTAGTAAAGTAAGGGGGAGGGTAGGTTTTATGACAAAAAGTGAGACCTCCATTATTTTCTCTCTTTCTCTCTCATCTAAACTTTTATATAAATAATTTTTAAATCATATTTTAAATATAAAATAATTTTAAATTATTGTATAATATTATTTTTTCTCTCTCTCCTCATTTAATTTAAACCCAAATCCAAATCATAATCTACAACTTTTCCATCAACCCCAAATCCTAATCTAAACCCATTTACAAACCAAACGGGCCCTAATACAATCTTTAAATAGAAATACTTAAAATTCAGCATTACAAGTTCTTAAACTAAAAGTACAACTAACTAAAACACATTTACTAACACTAAATACAATATAAATCACTATTTATTTGGTCAAAATATTTAATGTATTCAATTAATTAACTGGCCAATAAATACAACTAATTCACTTATTCAAACATCCCTTATATAAGAAATACAAATTATCAAGCATATTATACATCCAACTTAAACAAAATTCATGCATTAAATGTTACTAATACAAATAACAAAGCACATTATACAGATATTCAAGCCCGAGCGGGCAACGGGCCGAATGGGCTCGAGCCCGAACGGGCACGGCCAAACAGGCTCGAGCCCGAATGGGCACAAGCTAAACGGGCACGTGTCAAACGGGCTCATGTTATACGAATAGTTTTAAAAAAGACCCAAAAAAGACGAAATAAATTCCTTAGTTAAGGAGTTGAAATACGTCACATATACGTCAAATGAAATTTTTGATATCCATAAATTTATTGTCAAAAAGAATATAATAAACTAAAATATATGATTCACCGGAAAATATTATTTCAGGGTACCCGTCGTCGCAACGCGCGGATACCCTGCAAGTTTACTAGAAGTATGCTATGGGTTAAGTGTCAACACTGAATTGTACATTATCTTTAATTTCTCGAGTAATGTTGTGTTTCCAAAAGATTATTCATAAAAATCTTCGTAATACCATATAAAAAGAACTTACTTGAAAATAAACGAATCGATAGTACACTTTACCACATTCCTATAAATTAAGAGATACCATTGGTGAATTTTATGGGGACAAATTATTAAGAAATAGGAGCATTGATGTATATCCTTTCACATAATTTCTTTTGTTATCTTTAAAATATGAAAAGATAAATATGTAAGAAAGAAATGTAAGAGGATATAAAATAAACTGATTTTTATAACTTGTGCTTTAAAGTTATGCACAACAGTGACAATGGGTGACTTTCATTTTTTCTGTCGCATCAGCTTTCTTTTTCCGGCGACCTACAGACGACTTTTTGCCACAGTAATAGCGACCTTCATCATTTTTTTTTATTATTATTTTTAAATACTTATAAATACCTATTAATTCACCAAATTTTAAACACCGACTCACAAAACTCTTTCACTATTTTATACAAAAATGTCTCAAGAAAACACTTTCCGAAATAATCCCCCTGATACCTGAAGAAACGGTTGATCTAGGAAATACTCCCCCCTCAAACCCAAACTACGGTTCATCATCACAACAACATACGCACAAATCCATGTCTCTAATTTCTTCATTTCCAACGGTAGAGGAATCAGTTGATGAAAATGAGGTAGGTGATGATATGAAACTGAAAGTTATGTTAATGTTGATGGATTTCTTACTAAGCAATAAGAACAACAACTTATTCTGGATGAAGAGGCATTAAGAAAAACATTAGAAGAAGAAACAAAGGAATTCCAATACTAGTTGGGAAAGTACTTTCTATACTGTAATATACATATATAGACTCGCGAGAATCTATGAGTGTTCAGGCAAAAGAGTGGGAGGAGAGTATTAGGGAAGAACAAGCTCATAATCAGTTATTCATGTGGGAATTCGGGGTGTATTCTGATTCGGAATCAGATTAATCTAAAAGTTGAATAATTCCTCTAGCTGGCGAACTTATGTGTTTTAATTTCCGTATCGTAGTTTGTATTTTCATTTCAATGTCGTATTCTGCTTTGCTGATGTAATGAATAAAAGTTTGTATTCTACTTTGGTTCTTTGTACTCGAAAATAAATTTTCATTTATTTAAATAAAAATAGACATTACGATATGAAATTTAAAAAATAATATAAAAACACAATACTTCTATTTGTTTTTTACATGCATCCAAACAAATTTATAATTCGTTTGTCGTTCTAGTTTTCCTGCCTTTCTAACCAAAGCATTATGCATCTCGTAATCAAATTTAGATGCTTGATTCAAATAAGCGTCGATCAAAGCACGTTTCTCTCGTGGAATGCCACCGCATTCAGCGGACGCTTTCCTAAGATCTTCTTTAGCTACACATGCATTATCAAATTCTATGGATAAGTTCATAAGGACTTGCTAACGAGCTTTATCCTCGTCGATTTGTTTATGAACCATAGCTAGATTTCATCGACGGTGTGTAAAAGTGAACAAGCCATTTAAAAACTTGTATAAAAATTGTGTATGAAATGATAAGATAAATGAGATATTTATAGGGTGAAAGGTTAAAAAAATATATAAAACAATTAAAAAAAAAATAAAATAAAATAAAAAAATCACTGCTGCAAAACCAGACGGTCAAAACATTTTAAACCAAAATCAAGTTTGGCTTAATCGGTCGAGTTCACGACCAATTTCCTTCGCGACCGAGAGGCGACTAACATTCCACATCAAGGACGACCGATTGGGGAGTCGATCGACCTACTAGTCGACCTCTTTACTATGCACAGCCTAAAGACGCAGGATAAGAAGGAAGAGACCTAACAAAAAAAACTCAAAAATCAAACACAAATATACACTTTTCAAATAACAAATTATTATTATTTTTTTATATATATTTTTGTGTGTGTTACTGATTCTTTTTTAAATCCATGCCTTTTAATTCTACCTTGAGACACCAAGCACATGTTAGAAAAACCACAACAGATTTATCATTTCTCTTCTCGATAAGGATGAGGACAAGAAATGAGGTCCCCAGTCCACCACATTATCAAATTGCTCACGGCGCCGATATAACTCACTTTCTGTGCTTAGTCCAGCCACTCACAGTC
This sequence comes from Artemisia annua, assembly GCA_014162995.1. Lineage (NCBI taxonomy): Eukaryota > Viridiplantae > Streptophyta > Magnoliopsida > Asterales > Asteraceae > Artemisia > Artemisia annua. Next base: position 152,796 of record LBNU01000464.1, read on the forward strand.
ACACTAATTCTACACGTGCGTTATCCAGTGACGGCGATTAGCATGTGCAAGTAAAACACCGGGCCCTCTTTTGTAAGGGGCCCCCAATTTAGTATACATCTATTAATATTTATAGTTTTATATATACACGTTTTCAATTTTTAGTTTCTTTGTTAAATATTATCAAAGTTGAATCGGGTCACATACAAAAAATAAAAGACAAACTTTTGACCACATAGAGTGAAAGACTTGGATTATGGGGGCCTCATTTGTGATTTTGCATCAGGCCCCCCAAATCGATAGGACGGCCCTGACGTTATCACATACGAGTTTTATTTTTCTTTGTATTTCTTTACATTTAAGTCATTATACTAAATTTTTTTGTACATGTATAGTTATCAAAAGTAGTTGTTACGAAAAATGGAGATGACTTGTAGATTGAGCATTAACGAGTAACATAAAATGAAGCTAACTTTTTGAAACTTTTTATCAAATTTTGGCTACTAAACAAAGTTTGTATTTTAAGTAGTTTATCTTTTCAAAAGAATAAACCAAGTATACTACTAATAAACTTTTGAGACAAACATATACATATTTTATTAAGATCGTTGATGTTTAATGTTTAATACTTAGTCACTGAATTTACAAAATTAAAATTAAATTATAAGTCATTGTACTATTTTCTTTATTTAAAACTCATGAAACATAATACAAAGGTCATAATTTTTTTTAATACTTATTTTTGGTTTATTAAGTTTAACGAATAAATAAACGAACATATACACTTAAAAAGAAACATTTTTTTGTTTGTGTTCGTTTGGATAACAAAATCAACTTGTGTCGTGTGTGGGGGCTATTAACAAATCAAGTGAACGCAAAAGATGATTGTTTTTGTTCGTTCATTTAACTTTAAGAGTGTATGTCCATCTAACTTTAACCGTGTATGTATGAAGATGAATACCTGAATTGATGACTTTTTTGTTTATGTTTGTGTATTAACAAAATGATATTGGTCACGTTTGATTATTAAGAAGATAAATGAACTAACAGAACAAGATAAAGGGACAAGCATCATTTACTCAAGGTCGTACCATATATATCTTTTACGTGTGCAATTTTGTAGGCACGAAACATATGTACTTAAAAAAGTCAGGCTGGACACAGTAAGGGGGGTCAATCCCCCCTTTTTTTCCTGCCACGTCAGCTTTCTCTCTCCAGCGACCTGCAGGCGATTCAGTGCCCCAGTAAGGGTGACCAAGTTCATTTTTTTTTTTTTTTTTTTTTAAACATTTTTAAAGCAAACTAAAATTTCATTCATCATTAAATCGTTACACATTAATTCAAATAAAATAAAAACATTACAATATATAATTCAAATAACATTAAACAGATTACGATAAAACGGCTAAACTAGTTTGGATTACGATGCTGCCAAATGTCTTCCACCAAATCGGCTTTGAGGCTACGATGAGTTGTTTTGTTGCATATCTCCCTAGTAATTTGCAATGATTCCTCATGCGTTCTTAACGGATCATAAGAACGGTGCTGCTCCGCTGGAAAGAATTCGGGAGATATCGCATGCCCTTCGTCTTGAATTATCATATTATGTAATATGATGCATGTGTACATAATATGTCCAAGACGTTCCTTTTCAACTCCTTTAGCCGGATGTTTAATCATTAGGAACTTCCTCTTCAGTACACCAAAAGCACGTTCCACATCTTTTCTTGCTGCTTCGTGCATCCTCTTGTACAATTGACGCTTCTCATCATGCGTCCCTGGATTTTTAATGGACTTCACAATAACAGAGTATTCCGGATATATCCCATCAGAAAGATAATATCCCCGTTTATAAGGAACGTTGTTAGCAAGGAACTCCACATCCGGTGCTCTCCCCATTTTGAGATCATTGAAAAGAGGCGATGCACGTAAAACATTTACGTCGTTATTCATCCCGGAGACACCAAAGAACGCATGCCAAATCCATAAATCTTGAGAGGCGATCGCTTCCAATAAAATGAACGGAGTTTTCCCGTGATCACCCCTACAATATTGAGCTTTTAAAGCATGTGGGCAATTCTCCCACGGCCAATCTGTACAATCAATGCTCCCTAGCATCCCCGGAAACCCATGAACTTGATGGTGATGCGCATAGAGTCTGTNCCTCAATGTTCGAAAACTATCTTGACATGTTTTGTGACTTAAGTGCAACAATTAAGGACGTCATTGCGGATATCCACGTGATTTGACCCCTATGCGGATGGTGTAAATATATGAATAATGGATTTGGATATTAATGATGATTTGTCTTTTATGGATGCATGATTCATTTATCATAAAAATGACTTTACATATACTCTAAAAATGTAAAATAATTAACTAGTGATTATATGCATTTGTATTTCAGTTAATAGATATCTTTAGATGGTTTTATATTACAGTATATCCTAATTGTAAATTGCTTAGTGCTTACTGTTGGAATTAATAAACCATGACTATCATATTATTAATAAAACAAGTAGACACATATTGCGGAAGCATATGATCTCATAGCACATAATAGATTAACATAAACATAATTGAAAATGTACCGTATGCAAAACTTGAATGTTCTTGAACTAATGATGAACCCTAATTAGGGTTTATGTAGATCTATGAATAACCCCTTACCGTTTTGTTATTCGATCTCTTGATAATTACCATAGTGAGTAATTACCTCGTTCTTGTACACACAAACTACTAACGAATTAAAGAGATTGCAAGATCTAGAAAAACACTTTGTTTTGTAAAACAAAAATCGAATCCCTAAGTAAATAGGGGTGTTCGATCGGTTTGGAGCAAAGAGAAGGAAAAAGAAAACCAATGTTAGGGTTATGTGTGCAAGAGTAAAAATCAATAACCTTGGTTTTCTTTATATACTAGTTGAGAAACTTTGTGAACAAGTTAGGGTAAGGGAATCCCCTTCCCTTTGGGTTATACGACCGGCCACAAGGACCAATAGGTCCTTCCGGATCCTTCTTGTCTCCTAATTTCATTCTAGTCCTTCACGTTTGCTATTAACGATAGTTAGTCCGTACGGTTAATAACTAACGGTTAAGTCCTCCGAGTGTTTAAATAATTATATGTACATAAAATTTAATATATAATTATTATACTTTAATTCTCGTTTGTAATGTGTGCAATCGCGAGGTCTCGGGTTCGATACTAGACATGCACGTATTAATATTTATCCACAAACCTTACAGCTCCCACTTGGATATCTATTAATAGTGCAATGATATTGGTTGGCGTCTTGCAACACTCCAATACCCCTAGTTCGACTCGAGGTAGGTTTCTGGAAGAAACTTTTAATGATTCATCATTATTATCATCCTTTTGTTTCTAATACCACATTAATAAAGATATGGGTTCAAGTCAATCTTTATTAAATTTCTGTTTCTCGTTTGTTAATGATTGAACAAAATTACCAAAACATCTGAACGTATTCCAGATAGACTTTGGGCGTGGCCACGCAAACATTTTGTCAATCCTACGAGTGGCCCAGCAGTATTAAACTTCAAAACAAATTCGAAGGAACAAATTCTTTCTTCACTACAAGATTAACCCATGAACTTTGCAACACTTCTGAAAACAACCCTTATAACTACCAGTTACGAATAGCGGTAGATTGCTTCACAAAAATGCACTACATCCATGACACATCTGGTATCTCAAGTCTGAGTATAACTTAAAACATGATTCACTTCAATGACAAGTCCCATAATGTGAAATCATGTAGTTGGGATAAGTCATATATTCAATTCATTGAATATCATGTGACATTGGTATGACTACGCATCAATATACTTTCAAGTATACTCTAACCAATACTCAGATTTGTCATAGCTTAATGATATTCCCATATCATTAACCGACAACGGACAGTTTAGAATAATAAACTAATTCATGGATTTAAAAAACATGCAAAAACAGGATATATTATTAAGATAATGATAAATAAACATAAACAATACTTTATTTCATTAAAATTAATAATCGTACATTACATCCTTTATCCAAACATTAATCACAGATGGGCATGAAACTATCAGCTAAACGAAGTCCTATGCCTTCAGCAAGCTTGTAAAGCTTAGTGCCAGATAGAGGCTTAGTTAATTGATCTGCTAAGTTATCATCTGTGTGAACTTTAAGTACTTCGATTTCACCCAATTCGACTTGTTCTCGAACATAGTGATATTTAATCGGGAAATGTCTGGTGCCTTTCATGATTCCAGATTCATTGGCAAATGTAATTGCAGCTAAGTTGTCGTAATACATTTTTATAGGTCTTTGAATTGATGGCATAACTCCAAGCCCCGAAACAAACTTCCTAATCCAAACAGCTTCCCCCGCAGCTTCTGAAGCAGCTATGTACTCACTTTCTGCCGCAGACATTGCTAATGTACTCTGCTTCTTGCTCCTCCAATCCATAGCTCCTCCATTTATGACAAAGACATAACCCGTCTGAGACTTCGTATAATCTTTATCACCTTTCTAGGATGCATCATAGTAACCTGTAACATTAAGTTCAAGTTCTACATTTGGATATCCCCCATATACCAAGAACATATCTTTAGTAGCCCTAAGGTACTTAAGAATGTTCTTAACAACAGTCCAAAGAAGTTCACCTGGATTCTGTTGATATTGACTGGTTAAGTTCTGAGCAAACGCCACATCAGGTCTTGTACTTTTCACCGCATACATTATAAATCCCACAGCCGAAGCATAAGGGACTATCTTCATGCGTTCCACCTTAGCAGGTGTTGAAGCATAAACTTTGCTACTTAAGCCATGTTGTTCTTGCATTGGCAAATATCCCTTCTTGGAATTTTGCGTATTGAATCTCTTCAATATTTTATCAATGTAAGCACTTTGGCTTAATCCAATTAATCGCTGAGATCTATCTCTATATATCTTGTTTCCCAGAATAAATGCAGCTTCCCCTAAATCTTTCATAGAAAAACACTTTCCAAGATATGCCTTGATATCATGCAAACTTGGAATGTCGTTTCCTATGATCAATATGTCATCGTCATACAATATAAGGAAAATTACAATACTCCCACTAACTTTGTGATATACTCATGGCTCATCAAGATTTTGAGTGAATCCATACTTCTTAATTTCACTATCAAATCTTTATTCCATTGCCGTGATGATTGCTTCAATCCATAAATGGATCTTAAAGCTTACATACACGATTTGGAAATTCTGGATTCACAAACCCCTCAGGCTACGCCATATAGATGTCTTCATCTAGGCGACCATTTAAGAAGGCGGTTTTGACATCCATTTGCCAAATTTCATAGTCATAGTATGCAGCTATAGCTATGAGAATCCTAATAGCTCTAATGTCAGCTATAGGAGAAAAGGTCTCTTCGTAGTCAACACCAAATGTTTGAGTAAAGCCTTTAGCTACCAAACGAGCTTTATAGGTGTGTACATTGCCATCCATGTCAGTGTTTTTCTTGTAGAGCCATTTACTCCCAACTACCTTGGCATTGGGAGGAAGATCTACTTCTATCCAGACTTCATTATCTCTCATGGATTGCATTTCCCCATTCATAACAACCTTCAATTTTTCCTTTTCAGGACTTGTAATGGCAGCCCTATAACTAGCCGGTTCATAAAGATCCACTAGTATAGTTTCCTCACGCTCTACATTAAGACATAGACGTTTAGGAGCTTTCACAGGTCGTGAAGACCTGCGAATGGGAACCACTTCAACTTCTGGTGGAGGACCTAAAGGTTCTACAGGAAGTTGGTTAGTGTTTTCAAAAGGTAATGCATCTACCTGATCGTCTTCCAGATCATATACTCTCCCACTGAATTCTTGAGATATGAGTTCCTTTTCCAAGAAATCTCCATATCTTGCAACAAACACTTTGTTTTCAGGTGGGTAATAAAAGTAGTAGCCCATCATTTCCTTTGGGTATCCTACAATGATGCACTTTACAGATCTTGGTTGGAGTTTATTTGCTGAGTCACGTTTAACAAACGCCTCGCAACCCCAGACCTTAAGATAAGACAAGTTAGGCACTTTACCGGTCCATAACTCATATGGTGTCTTATCTACCTTCTTAGTTTGAACCATATTTAGAATGCGAAGTGCAGATTCTAAGGCATAATCCCAAAACGAGTAAGGAAGAGTTGTAAGATTAAACATAGATCGTATCATATCTTGCAATGTACGATTTCTTCTTTCAGATACACCATTTTGTTGTGGAGTATATGGAGAAGGGAGATGCTGGACAATTCCATTCTCAGCTAGATAATCTTTAAACTCTTGACTCAGGTATTCACCACTTCTATCGGATCGAAGAGCTTTAATCTTCTTTCCAAGTTGCAACTCTACTTCTGCTTTAAACACTTTGAATGTTTCAAATACCTCATATTTATGTTTAAGTAAATAAACATAACCATAACGACTGAAATCATCTGTAAATGTTAAGAAGTAGCTAGCACCCCTCCTTGACACATGTCTAAGTGATCCACACACATCTGTGTGAATTAGACCAAGTAGATCAGAAAGCCCTTTCAATACGATTCTTAAAAGGTTTCTTTGTCATCTTCCCAGCTATACAAGATTCGCACTTATCAAATGATTCATCATTGATACCTTGCAAAAGCCCATCGTGTTGCAGCTTTTTCATGCGAGTGTTGCCTATATGGGCAAGCCGACAATGCCAAAGATAAGACGATACCAGACCATTCTTGATTCTCTTATTACTGATGCTATACATTGAATTATTACGATTATTAGATTCAATCACATTTATATCAATTTCAAAAATACCATTCACAGCAATAGCATTAAAATAAAAACATCATTCAAAAAAACTGAAATTCCATTGCCATTAACAGTATGTTTAAAACCAAGATCCAACAAACACGAAAAGGAAACAACACCCCTAACAATTGAAGGTGCATAATGACAATTATTTAAAAATAGTACTAAGCCCGAAGGCAAAACTAAATCAAATACTCCTATAGCTTCAACAGCCGCACTTGCTCCATTACCAACGTGCAGATATTGTTGTCCATAGGCCAGTCTCCTCTCAACTCTAAACCCCTGCATAGTATTGCAAATATGAATACCACAGCCCGTATCATATACCCAGGAATTTTTATGAGTTAAAGTGAATAATTCAATCATAAAGAACGCACCTGAAGTACTAGCATGGCCAGCTTCACTTTTCTGCTTCTTTTGTCGCAAGTCATTGATATAGAGCGCACAGTTACGCTTCCAGTGCCCCACTTCATGACAATGGTGACAAGCCTGATCCTTCTTGTTGGGAGGATTCACCTTGTTCTTCTTGGGTTGATGCTTATTCATCTTTGGATTTGGTTGATAGGCCAAAACCTGCTTGCCTTTGTCAACTTTACCCTTACCCTTCTTCGCTTGCGATTTCTTTTGGATCCTACCTCCTTTAATTGCCAACACTTGAGGAGTAGGTGCCTTGCCATGAGCTGGTAAACCTTTCTCATAATCTACTAGCATTGCGAGTAATTCTGAGACTGTCTTCCCCGAGCAATGCATGTTGAAGTTTTGAACAAAACCCTTAAAGTCCTTGTTAAGGGACCTATTGATTAAGTTCAGTTGCACATTCTCAGGATAACCAAAGTCGAGTCGGTGTAGTTGATCAAAGAAATCTTTCATCATTAACACGTAGTCACTTACAGGTTTACCATCATCATGAGTGCAGCTGTGCAATTGATTGAGCAAGTCATACAATTCAACCGCTGGTGATTTCTCATATGTCTTTTTGAGTTCTTGAAGCATGTTGTATGGATAGTAGTACTCAAACTGCTTTTGTAATTTTGCATCCATACTTTGTAACATTAGACATGCTACCTCATTGTACTTCTTGTACTCAACATACCACTCTGCTTTAGCTGCATCAGTAGCAGTTTCAGCAGGTCGGTCAGGGCAGTCAGTATTCAAATAATCCAACTTATCAGTCGCCCTCAAGACAATTCTGAGCGACCTATGCCAATCATTGAAATTCTTTCCAGTCATTTTTTCTCTTTCAAGACGAGTCTTGAAAGCAGAAATTACATTGGAGTTTTCGGGTTGAGCCATTTCTACAGAAAAAGTTCAAATATTATTATTTTCGATAACACATATTTTCAAGAAAAATAATACCCAAGGATATATTCATATAACCACATGTTTTCTTGAAAACCTAGGATCCAACTTTCCATAAATTTCACCACATCAGTTGATCTGTTAGTAATGAAAGTATAAAAGATGGTAATCTGTCGAACAATAATTGGCAAACAATTTTTCCAATTCCTAGATCATTATGGGAATTACATCAAATTGATTCATCAATTTGCGATGTAAGCATGTTTCATCCCATCTCATGCCTTAAGTTCTAGGTCTCATGCACAACTTAATTAAGTCGTCTAACTTAGAAACATGTAAAACTTCTAAATCTGGTCTCACACAATAAAGAATTTTACCTTGTCATTAAAATTTAGCCTAGGTCTCACGCATATCAAATAATAATTTCAAGTGTTTCATATAGTTAGATGGCATGTAACTTAAATTTTATTAGGGTATTTAGTTTGATGTGGAAATCAAAACATGTATAAAGATGCATACACTCATCTTTATGACATAAGTTTTCAAAACAATTTTAATTACCAATTCGCAAGATAAAAATCTTTTGCTTGAGGTATTGGGTTCACCAATTAAAGAAGAACCTCAATTATCGTCCACTTATCCCACTCTTACATGTTATTCGGATAATTGCTACAAAAGTGGCGCGTGGAATTGAGGTAAATCACCCTTAAGATGATGTGTACATAAAATAGTGATATAATTAAGTCTAGTTGACGCACAAGCGAGTGTAGAGAACCGGTATGAGCAAATCTCTTAAAAAACCCCTCTCTACAAACACTTGGTACGTCAATTTCGGTCCGCCTTTCACACACTATCGTACAAAAACATCAATCAAGCAAGAGTTTGTGACTTTCATCTTAAAACATGCAATAAATTATAAAACTTGCTAGTCTTGCCTGGGAGCGAAAGAGCCTTCTCTGGTAGCGGCACTATACCTTAGTCTCTCTCTAGCTTCCAGTCTATACCGTGTGAAGCGAACCACTAGTCGGCACATAAGACTTTGCAAGAATCATAATTTATCATTAAAAGTTTCACCATTATTAGTCCAATTAATTTTCTTTGTAAAATTACCCTTTTATTGTTTACATCATGTCCAACAAAAACAATAAAATAAGTAATAAAAGCAAATTAAACAACTAATAAAACATAACAATTTATAAGTGAAACAATTAGCCACATGCAAATTGATTTAGATAAATCCTAATTAAATCAATTCTAGGTTTTCATATGCATGTAATTAATTAAGGCCCTCGCTTCTAAGGAAGTAGAGGTACATACATTGACGAATCAATTGTAAAGGCCATAATTAATCTACACACCACATAACACGTAAATTGATTTTTATTAATTGAGATTTTCCCCAATTCTAGATCTATCTAATTATTACATGTGTAAAACAATTGCTAACAATTAATCAATCAATTAATCCATGACTAACATGCATGTTTTGTCATGGATTCATGCATAACAATGACCAATTAGGTCATAAGATACGATCAATTAACACATAAATCTTGTTTATAATATAGGGTTACTAATCCAATCAATATTTAAATCCACAAACCCTAATTTGGATGAAGGAGTGATCGACCCCCCCCCAAAAATTTAGGGTTTCGAAATTTTTACAAGCCCTAGATCTCAAAACAATCTTAACATGTATCTAAAACATTAAAGATTCGATTTTTATGTGTTTTATGTAATCAATTACATGTTATAGNTTTTCAAGCCCTAGATCTTAAAACAATCTAAACATGTATCTAAAACATTAAGGATTCGATTTTTATGTGTTTTATGTAATCAATTACATGTTATATTAGGCTCGTGATTCCACTGTTGGAATTAATAAACCATGACTATCATATTATTAACAAAATAAGTAGACACATATTGCGGAAGCATAGGATCTCATAACACATAATAGATTAACATAAACATAATTGAAAACGTACCGTATGCAAAACTTGAATGTTCTTGAACTAGTGATGAACCCTAATTAGGGTTTATGTAGATCTATGAATAACCCCTTACCGTTTTGTTATTCGATCTCTTGATAATTACTATAGTGAGTAATTACCTCATTCTTGTACACACAAACTACTAACGAATTAAAGAGATTGCAAGATCTAGAAAAACACTTTGTTTTGTAAAACAAAAATCGAATCCCTAAGTAAATAGGGGTGTTCGATCGGTTTGGAGCAAAGAGAAGGAAAAAGAAAACCAATGTTAGGGTTATGTGTGCAAGAGTAAAAATCAATAACCTTGGTTTTCTTTATATACTAGTTGAGAAACTTTGGGAACAAGTTAGGGCAAGGGAATCCCCTTCCCTTTGGGTTATACGACCGGCCACAAGGACCAATAGGTCCTTCCGGATCCTTCTTGTCTCCTAATTTCATTCTAGTCCTTCACATTTGCTTTTAACGATAGTTAGTCCGTACGGTTAATAACTAACGACCGTTAAGTCCTCCGAGTGTTTAAATAATTATATATACATAAGATTTAATATATAATTATTATACTTTAATTCTCGTTTGTAATGTGTGCAATCCCGAGGTCTCGGGTTCGATACTAGACATGCACGTATTAATGTTTATCCACAAACCTTACACTTACATCTATTGTGATAATGATTTTATTTGTCAAAACTTCACAATTACATGAAACGTGAATACTTTTCATTCTCTATATTACACTTACGCTTTTATATTATAACTTTGTATTGATTATATTTGTTAGGACTGTGTTGTTATATTTTGCGATTTGTGTTAAACAAATAATATATCGACGCCAACAATAATTACAAAATATGCATTAAACTATGAGATTATTGTTAGTGATTTTCTTTTTGTTACTATCGAAGGGATCGATATCCAACTACCTGACTCATCTAGTAGATATAGATACGGGTGAATGATCAATTTTAAATTGACATGAATATGATGTAAAACAATGGATGGGATGTGAATATTTCTCAATCCAATTGATATCCGATCAATTTACAACCCTAACGTAAACCATAATAATTGATGTATAATAACCTCAATGAACATTTTTTGAAAGTAGGATGACATATCAGCGTAATAACTTTTTTATTTTCTAATATATTCATGGATTCACCCCCAGCTAGTCTAGTATATCTAAGGCACATGATGTCCTCATAAAATGTTTCATGTCCAAAGCTCACTATATGCTTACATTAACGGTGACCTGAAAACGGAAGTAAAGATCAAGGTTAGGCTTTTCACAGTGGCAGGAATGGAGCCAGGACTAAAGATGATCGGGTGCGCAAAAAAAATTGAACAATAATACTAGAAACATATTTCAATGGACCGGGTGCATTTAAGATGACTTTAGAAAAAATCGATGTTTTTGTAAAAAATTAACACTATATTGAAAAAATCCATGGGTGCACTGGCACCCGCGGGAATCCCCTGGCTCCGTCCTTGCACAGTGGTGACCCGGGTCACCTGTGCCACGTCAGCTTTCTCTCTCCGACGACCAGACATGACCAAAGTGCCACAGTGGGGACCGATTTTTTTTTTTTTTTTTTTTTTTTTNAAATCAAATAAACGTTAAAAACATTAGTAAATTATTCAAATAACATTAAAAAGATCACAGAAATTCTTCATCATCCTCATCCTCTTCATCTTCATTCTCTTGATTGACTTGATGATTTCTGTGATTTCTCCAAATGTGTTCAATCAAATCAGATTTTAAGTGTAAATGAGTTGCTGAGTCTTGGATCTCCTGAGTAACTACTAAAGATTCTTCAAATGTTCTTAAGGGATCGTGTGGTTGGTGGACCTCATATTCGAACCATGTAGGACATATCGCCCGCTGCTTGTGTCGAATTATCATATTATGTAATATGATACATGTATATACAATATCTTGGAGATCCTGTTTGTACAGCCCTCGAGCCGGATGTTTAAGCATTTTTCACTTCCTCTTCAACACACCAAAAGCCCGTTCCACATCTTTCCTTGATGCTTCGTGCTTCCTCTTGTACAATATTCTTTTTTCATCACCCATGGGAAGATTTGAAATGGACTTAATAAGAATCGACCATTGTGGATATATCCCGTCAGTAAGATAATATCCTCTTTTGTATTACATCATTAGCCTCGAATTCAAGGTCTGGTGCTCTCCCAGATTTGATATCATTAAAAACAGGGGAACGATGTAAAACGTTTACGTCGTTATTCATCCCGGAGACACCAAAGAATGCATGCCAAATCCATAAATCTTGGGAGGCGACCGCTTCCAATAAAATAAATGGATGTGGCCCGTGATCACCCCTAGCATGTTGACCTCTCCAACCATTTGGGCAATTCTCCACTCCCAACTTGTACAATAAATGCTTCCCATCATCCCAGGAAACCCATGCTTACGCTCGTGATGAGCATATAATCTTTCAAGGTCAGAATACGTGGGCTTTCGCAAATACTCATCACCATATAACTCCATGATAACTTTGCAAAACTTACGGAGACAATCACGACCTGTTGTTGCAGCCACTGCCAAATTCTCGTCAAGAGAATCAGGAACGGCCGCGCCGCGTATCCCAATTGACGAATAGCGGCAGTGCACTTGACCAAAGGTCTAATGCCAGGTACGCCTCTACAATCAGGAGTTTGTTGAAAATAAGGAGAATAATCGGTTACCTCTCGAACAATTTGTGTGAATAGTTCTCGGCTCATTCGGAACCGCCGACAGAATGTTCTTTCGTTGAACTGCGGGTTTTCCGAGAAGTATGCCGCCACTAAACGTTCATGAGCACCCTCATGATCCCTACGTATGTACCTTTGTGGAATTTTTGGCTGCAAAGCTTGGTAAGCGTTCCAAGCAAACTCCACAAACTCCGTAAACTCACTAATAACTTCATCATCATGGAAGACGAAGAACCAAACAATAGCTCGTAAGACATAATAAAAAGAATGTATTTGAAGGTATAGAGAGAAATGTTGTTTGAAATTGTGTGTTTAGAAAGNACGGTCCACTTTTTTGAAATTTTAGTCGGAAAGTGTTTGCACAAATATCGGTCGAAAATACGACCGATAGTCTCAACATTTTGCACTCGACCGATTTGATGACCACATGCCACATTGGCTCGACCGATATTTAACATCGGTCACCTATATGATTCGACCGATATTTGTATGTCCACTGTGACAAGCCTTAACCATAGTTAAAATCGGTGACTTGAAAATGGAAGTAAAGATCAAGGTTAACGATAGTTAAAATCACACACATTTGAGTTAAGGACCCAATTTTCATACATAACATTAACAAGATTAACCTCATTTGTTTTAGTTTCAGTTATATAATGTACGTAATAACGTAAACTATAGATGGACTTTTCACTTAATAAGATCAAAATTTGTTAGAAAAGCTACATGGGTTTGAAATTAATTAATCTAGCTTACATTCATATTCAAAAGTGATCGGTCGCACAAATATTTTTAAGCAATATATATTTAAAAAAAATGTGATTTTAATTCAAATGATTGAGTTTAACAAAAAAAGAGAGTATATTTTTCACTAACTAAGGTCAATTAAGCAAGTAGGAGAAACACAACGCCTTCGGACCATGTATATTTAAAAGAAAAAATTTAGCATTTTTTATGAACACTAGCACAACGCAACAAAATTTTATTGGGGCTCCGTAACACCGCGAGACCCAGTTCCGTCACTGTTTGGAATAGTAAAATATATTTGTTAAGGAAATGTGTACTTTGATCAAATAGCAAATATACTTTGTAATAAAAACATGAAAATCTTAAATATCAACTCTAATAAGTTCTTTTTTAGTTTACTTTGAACATGTATATATTATCTAGAAAGAAATATAAGCCTAGAAGTTATACATCTATTTGACTTAGTTACAAACAATATGCTAGTATATAATATGCGCATTAAATTACAACTCTCTAAAATAACAACTAAAGTTAGTCTTATTAATACGGAGTATTATAAGCTTATTGTCATATGAAATATATAAATCATTGTAATTTAGCAATTTACAGATTTTCAACAAGAAAATTAACAATCATCCCATTAAAACATTTACATAAATTGGTTTTTATTTATTCATTTTGCCAAAACTAGTATATTTGTTTGTCTTTTGTTATAACTTGTAAGCAAAAATCAAGCATATTAGATTATTAGTTGCACGTGAAACAGCAAGAGAACAAAGGGTGAGTATTTGGATGCATGCTTAATAAGACATTAGGATCTTAAATCATTATAATTCTTATCTCCGTTACTTATAAAGATTATAAAGAGTGTATATCTACACTACTTACAATGCAGGTTGACATTTCTTTCCTATTAATTTTTTAAGATTTTCTAAAATAAATTTTTAAGTAAATACAAGTTAAAAAACATAATTTACAACTATTTGAAGCACAAGTACAACTAGAAAACCAATATTCAAAACATACAATTAATACAATATTTAATTCACCATTCGTAAAAAAATACAACCATTTAATCACAATATACAATCTAATCGAGCTACTAAGCCAAACAAATACTAAAAAATAAATCTGATAAACAAACACACAAAATATTTAATCCAACTCCAAAACAAGCACCCTCACCTACCTGGTTCGAACAAGAACATTAACAAAAAAAAAAAAAAAAAAAAAAAAAAAAAAAAAAAAAAAAAAAAAAAAAAAAAAAAAAAAAAAAAGGAAACCATCACCATGTCCGAACCCATCACCGTCGCCATTGTGTGATCTAAACAGCCTACCCGAGACCACAATCTATCCAAAACCCATCACCATGTTTGAACCACAAAAAGAAAAAAAATAAATAAAACAAGATCTCATGTTATCTCTTTGCGTGTTCGAAAATTTACCAAGTTTCAACTCAGTTTGACTAATCCAAAATTATCTCTTTGTGTGACTAAACACAAATATATATGCAAGGTATTCGGTTTTGGGTTCGTTGATATGCTCTGTTTTGGTATTCGGTTGTTAGTAGAACGAAAAAAAAGTTGTTTTTGTGAGGCTCACATTGATAAGTTAGCAACAAGAAAGGTTATATTGCGTTCCTCGATTGTGGGTTAAGAAGAAGGAGTTTTTTTTTTTTTTTTTTTTGAATATCCAAAGAGAAAGAAGATAAATTGGTGGCTAGATGTGTTAAGAGTTAGATGAAAAGGATAGTTTGGCTGCGTGAGTATAGGGAAGAGGAAGTTTAAGTGTGAGAATAGTTAGGGAAGACTATTATCAAAGTGGGTATTTAGAGTTAAGTTTATTTAGTCTTGGGCTTTTGTGTGTTTAAAACTTGGGCTGGACATTTTTTATATCTTCAAACGGACGAATTTTTAAAAGCTGTGTTTGTTGTGGTTCTATTAAGTTGGTTTGATAAGTTGAAATATTCAAATTAAATTTTTAGGTATAATTTTAGATCGCGGTTTTGATTGAGCTTCGATAATATGAGATTAACTATAAAATTTTTGGGTTGAATTATTTTTGGGTTCGTTGATACAGTCACGGGGCAACGGGCCAAATGGGCTCGAGCCTGAACGAGCATGGGTCAAACGGGCTTAAGCCCGAACGGACACGAGCCAACGGGCTTAAGCCCGAACGGGCACGAGCTAAAAGAAATTCTTGATATACGTAAATTTATTATCAAAAAGAATATAATAAACTAAAATACATGATTTAACGAAAAAAATTATTCCAAAGTACCCGCCGCCGCAACGCGCGGGTACCCTGCTATTTATTCTTAAAACTAAAATGATTTAAAATTAAGTAATCTTAATAATCTATTATACCCTTAATTAAAAATGATAACAATATTTACCACTAAATTAATATTTAAAATATTGTTTAATCCTTAACCTTTTGTCAATTTTTGTTTCTAACTCATATATTTTTTTCTCGCAATGATTACAAATTGAACCAGTAAGTTTTGCATTAAGGGTTAAATTAAAATCACGATTTCGCAAGTATAATTATTTGCCACTATACGCCATCACTTTGCGCGAGTATTCGTCTAGTCAGAGTGTGAGACAAAATACATGAACATATGTATATGTTTCAAAAAATAAAATATACTCTTAATGAAAAAAAATAAAAGTAAATAAAAAATAAAAAAATAAAAGAAACACGTTAACATCAGAAAATGAATGGAGTAGTACAAAATGAAGATTGCTAGTACAAAATATGTTAAATATGATTCCATGTCGGCCTTGTTGATATCTTAGGACAATGACCACTTGAACCCTACAATCCCCACCACACTCCACTCATTATAAGGCATCCACCCTCCTTTAACACTCATGCACCAAAGCTCATTTCTCTCTTATCTACCAAGCAAAGGTTAATTAGACATGGACTGCCCTAGTGATTGGCCCGAACCTATTGTCCGAGTCCAAATGTTATCAGAAACTGAAAACAAAATTATCCCTACCCGATATGTCAAGCCATTACTAGAACGACCATCTTTTAACAAAGGTGATCAAGGCAATTCAAATATCCCTCTTATTGATCTTTTTGATCTAACCAATGGTGATGCTCGAGCTAAGAAAGCCATCATGGACAAAATCTCTATTGCATGCCGTGAATGGGGCTTTTTTCAAGTGGTGAATCATGGTATGAGCTCACATTTAGTTGATGAGGCCCGAGAAGTTTGGAGGGAGTTTTTTCATCAACCTATGGAGCTCAAACAAGAGTATGCAAACACACCAAAGACATATGAAGGGTATGGTAGTCGATTAGGGATCCAAAAGGGCGCGATCCTAGATTGGAGTGATTATTATTTTCTTAACTATCTTCCTTCGACTCTAAAGGATCATAACAAGTGGCCTTCACAACCACCTTTGTTAAGGTACACATTTTTTTCGTCACATGACTCATTAAGCTTATTATATTATTATAAATCTGTTTTCAGATATCTGGTTATTAATATTCTTCTTAGATGTACTGCATGTACTTGTGGGCAGATCTTCTTAGTTAAACTTTATGCTGTTTTATTATATAATACTTGATTTTTTTAGTTAAAAAAAATAGAAAAAAAAATACGCACAACAACAACAAACCTAATCCCACCCCGTGAAAAAAATACGCAATTATGTTATATCAATTGATTAAAATAAAATAAATTAAAAGTTTGAGTACACTCACCTCTACAAGATATAATCTTATTTTGTTGCTTCAAATAAAAAGGATTAAGCGCCAACATTGCTTCATTTATCCTTTCTTTTGATTTAGAAATGTGACCGAAGAGTACTCAAACGAGATTGTAAGGCTAGGCAAGCTGTTGTTGAAGCTATTCTCAATTAACTTAGGATTACAAGAAGATTATCTTCAAGATGCATTTGGTGGTGATGACATTGGAGCATGTTTGAGAGTGAATTTCTACCCAAAATGTCCACAACCCGACTTAACCCTCGGACTATCATCTCATTCGGACCCGGGTGGCATGACTTTCCTTCTCCCGGATGAGCATGTTAGTGGCCTCCAGGTTCGGAAAGGAGGTGAATGGATCACGGTTAAACCGGCCAGACATGCGATAATTGTCAACATTGGTGATCAAATTCAGGTATGATACATTACTTTGTTTTTTAGATTGTTTGAATGTGTAAATATTGAACATATATTTTGTTGACACCTTTTTTAATTGCAAAGAATCTTTTAGTATTTTAGTATCTTTGAATAGTCCACAACACATGTTTTATTACAAAGAGTTTTTTGTGTATCACATGGATGGTCACTATCATGTTCTTTATCGCCAATGACTTTATCTTGGTCATGACAATATATTAAATTAAGATAACTACTCCGTAATCTCTTATATAATAAAACAAAACCCCTAGTGGGTACTTTGTCATTTTGAAAAAAAAGAATATTTCCTTATTAGGCAATATTTTAATTATTATTTAATTTATAAGTTTTTAAATTCGTTTTGTTGATATACTATACAAGTAGAAGATAAATACAAAAAATATAGATAAGATTTAATGATTATCTTTAATTATAAAAAACTACAATTAAAAATCATAAATCAAACAAAATAAAAATTAAATTATTAGTTTTTTAATAAATAAAAATATATCATTCAAAAAATTTTAAAAAAACCCGCGCGTGCGCGGGCATTATAACTAGTATTTTATAAATAGGCTAATCCTCTGTTTTCTTTTGGTCTATATGAATAAACAATAAACAAAAGCTGGTCATCAGTGTGAACCATAATGCAAGTAGAATAAAATATTAGTTGAAGTACAAAAATCAAGAAACATGTCAAAAACAAATTTTATTTTACAGGAAAAATATAAAATAAAACATTATTCCATCTAGAATACGGTTCTCTAAACTAAAGATGACTAATGGATCCAGAATGTATGAACAAACATTGAAATATGAGCAAATAACTTGAACTAAGTTGGTTTAAATGTGCTCATATTTAATAAGCTTCAAAGATTTATTAGGTACATATATTTGGATATAACAATAAGCTTTAATGATATATTAGTAAGTCCATTTTTATTATACGCAAAGCCTAAAGTCATTTATATATAACTTGATGTAGGTTTTAACGAACGCGATATACAAGAGCGTGGAACACAGAGTGATTGTAAACCCGGACAAAGAGCGGGTGTCACTGGCTTACTTCGTCAATCCAAAGAGTGACATTCTTATTAAGCCAGCAACAGAGCTCTTAACGTCGAACACACCTGCGCTTTACTCACCAATGACTTTTGACGAATATAGACTTTTCATAAGAACCAAAGGTCCACAAGGAAAATCGCAAGTCGAGTCTTTAAAATCTTCCAGATGACTAAATATTTCATTAGCCTTAATTTTATGTCTTTTTTCACGATTTATGGTTATGTCATGTGTGAATAAAACTAAAGAAACAAGGGTGAAAAACTAAATTCAGAAAAAATTTCCCTGTGATCGTGAAATATATGGCTTGTTACGTTAACGTTTATTACATGAACTTTTTTACGCTAATTGAAAATTTATGTGGAACAAAAAGATCAAGTTGTTTGGTCTAAAGGGCTGATCATTACGAATGCTAAAAAAGATATTAAGATAGGGTTCTACAGTATAAGTAATGCAAGTCTTACGTGTCATTGTCTAATACTTATTAGTTTTAGTAGCTTTCCAAATAGACAACTTGCATTTGATCACGTCAAATTGTCGATGAAACCAGCACATATTTATAACCACAGATAAACATGAAGTATTTCTATGGATGTGATAGTTATTTTGGACCTTATGAAGTAATTCTATTTCTATGGATGTAATAGTTATTTTGGACCGGAGTGAGTAATTTAAACTTTTGTGTTTAAATGAAAATCTAAATAACTTATATCTTTATGTACTCTAGCCATAGTCTATCTGGAAAATATTCGGCCGCCTCATGGTGGCCTGTGCCGAAACTACAAACGAGGCCCTCATAAAACATGAAAAATACGTAAAACCTTCATTCTGATAACAGAAACTGCCAAAATTATTATTGAAGGCTAAAAGAACGTTAGACTATATCTTTCTTCTTATTTACTTATATTACATTTAATGAGGAAAACAAATATTTAGATCATTAAAAAAGTACCTAAGAAACAAAAAGCACTTTTCAAGATTGGCTAATGCTTTTCTTTCCTTCCACCGAGCAGCCAGAAAAGAAAAAACATTTTGACTTGGGTAGTAAAAATACTAAAAATACACATGATTTATATGAGATGGAGGGCCTAGAAACGTTTGGGCCTTGTGTACTCGCACACGTCACATCCTTAAAACCGAGCCTATGTGGAATGTTATAGAAAAAAAATTTATAATAACTGAGATTATCAAAGTAAATCATACTAGAACACAACCATGAGTGAAAAGGCNGTATTTTTTGGCTTCATCTAAGCCATTGGATGGAAGGTGAATGGATGGTTGGGATTTAATTATATGTTCTTTAGATAGTAGTTGTTTTGCAAGGATCTCACCTCAATAACTTATATCTTTATGTACTCTTAGCCATAGTCTATCTGGAAAATATTCGGCCGCCTCATGGTGGCCTGTGCCGAAACTACAAACGAGGCCCTCATAAAACATTTTTATGGAAAATACGTAAAAACTTCATTATGATAACAAAAACTGTCAAAATCATTATTGAAGGCTAAAAGAACGTTAGACTATATCTTTCTTCTTATTTACTTATATTACATTTAATGAGGAAAACAAATATTTAGATCATTAAAAAAGTACCTAAGAAACAAAAAGCGCTTTTCAAGATTGGCTAATGCTTTTCTTTCCTTCCACCGAGCAGCCAGAAAAGAAAAAACATTTTGACTTGTAGTAAAAATACTAAAAATACACATGATTTATATGAGATGGAGGGCCTAGAAACGTTTGTGCCTTGTGTACTCGCACATGTTCACATCCTTAAAACCGAGCTTATGTGGAATGTTATAGAAAAAAAATTTATAATAACTGAGATTATCGATAGAGATCCTCTCAAGTTATTTATAACTTGAGAGGATCTTTTCCCGAGATTATCAAAGTAAATCATACTAGAACACAACCATGAGTGAAAAGGCAACACCTTTTCATTAGATTCTAAGCATATGTACCAAACATCGATTTGGATTCAACAACAATAAGTGATCACGTCAACCTTGTGAAATAGAGGGATTTACTTTGTTTAAATCTGTGTAACGGTCAGGGATGGAGCAAGTAGGGGGCTGGCATGTGCTCAGCCACTCCAATAGGCCCAACTAACCCACCTTGTAGCTTGATTTTTCGATCCGCATTTCGCAAAGTCTTTAACCCAGGCCCTGCCAACAGGCTCGGCCCTGGCCATGGGCGAACCAGGTGACGGTCTAAGGCATCAAATGGGGAAAACAACCGAACCGAACTAATAATCAAACCGAATTTGCTAAAACCGAACCGAACCTAACTACTAATTCAGTTCTCGGGTTGGATATGGGTTTGGCAATCTGAACCTAAAATCGATTTCATATAAATATATATATTTTTCATATATTTATATATTTTCTATATATTTATATATATATATACAAATAATATTGAAATGTTATCTTAATATAAAAAAAACACTTTTTATGCTTGAAATATATATATTTTTTTGCTAAATATCTATGTAATTATTAACTTTTTTAAAAATAAATAGTGAAATCGAGTTATTCGGGTCAACCCAAGAACCGAACCGAACTAGAATTCAACTGAACCAAACCGAAAACCGAATTTGACTTTCGTTTAGTTCGGTTTTCGGGTTGACCTAAAAAAAATTTAACTGAACTAACCGAACCGAACAAGCCGATAACCGAACCGATCAACACCCTTAGATTTTTATCATTTTTGTGATGGGCCTGTATAGAAGAATAGGCTTAGCCCAGTTCTCAAACAACTAGTTCGTTTTACCATTTTTTTTTATTTAACTCAACTTAGGAATATGATACCAAACTCATTGGCCCACTTACTTTTTTTTGAGCAAAATTGGCCCACTTACTTTCAACATAACACCTAAGTCCTAACCAGTATATATATTCAATTGTTTCATGATTATAAAATTTATATTACAAGTTATAAAATAAGTTTTGTTTGTCATACAAACTTATGAAAACTTTAAAAACATATAATTTCCCGTAATCATAAGCTAATGGAAATAAGCTTTTAAAGATGATTAGAGCTTATAATTAATCAACTTATTTAAGCACCATTCAAAATATATTGTATGTACGTACAAAAGCTTGGTATATTTATGAATTTAATGTGACCAAACTTTTTTTTGTCAATTAACATAATAAGTTATAGTTCCAACTAATTCGACAAAAATCCTAATTAAAAAAAATAATAAAAAAAAATTAAAAAAGAATCCAATTTCAGCTATATCTAATTTCACAAAATACACCCATAGTATACTAACATCCTCGAGTTACATTCATTTTGCTTCAAATATTTCGCGTTTATATCTTTTAAGATGTTTCACTGTTATTTAAACTTGGCGGAATCATTTGATTTTGATTCTCGATAGAACTACAACGAAAAAGAATGTGATCGGATGTGGGTCGTATATAGGAGGTCGAGCAAATATCAAGGATCTACACTCTTTTTATATCATTACCAGCCTCTTCTTTTAGATACAATGTGCTACACGGGTACCTAATCGTTTGTATTTGATTCTGGTACCTCATATCTAATTTGCCATATTCGAATTGAATTTATTTTTCTTCTCAAGGATTAAAGAAACTGTTTAGCGACTCGTGTGACAACGAAGTTTTATGTCATATTTTTAGTGAATTCATCGGGTAACCCTTTATCAAAAAAAAAAAAAAAAAAAAAAAAAAAAAAAAAAAAAAAAAAAAAATGACTATGAAGGACAACCCAATTAGCTGTAGCCATTTTGCTTATTAAAGTTTTAAAAAACAAATGGCCCCAAAGGCCCGGATATAGTGTTTTGTTTGGTGCGCCAACACTTATTATTGGACAAAAAACACCTCATTAAGGGGCTATATGTTTATCATTGTCTTTTAAAAAATGTATAAGTTTCCTGCTATTATTAAAGCAACATTGTGCTTGTTTAGCACTTTAGCCCTACACTCTAACAAAATTTATACCAACTTTTTCTAGTGGTTATGGGACCATATTTTGGCATTTAGCTTAATATAGTATAGGTTAGATACTTAGATTTGAAATTAACCAAGTTCGGTGTCATTAGGTTATCCAATTATTAATATTCTTAATGCACCATGAGTTATGTCCTAATTTATTATTTTTAGCATCCAATTAGTTATTCATTTATTTTAATCAATTATTAATGAATATGAAGGCCTCAAGAGATGCATACACTCATTAGGGTGTTGTCTTTTTGGATATAAACCTCTTCGATGGTAAATGACTTACATACCACTAGCC
The DNA here is from genome assembly GCA_014162995.1 of Artemisia annua. Taxonomy (NCBI): domain Eukaryota; kingdom Viridiplantae; phylum Streptophyta; class Magnoliopsida; order Asterales; family Asteraceae; genus Artemisia; species Artemisia annua. The sequence continues at coordinate 175,818 of LBNU01000464.1, forward strand.
AAATGTCATGAGTGAAACTACTTAAGTAAATTAATTACCAGCAGTTTTAAAATTTTAACTTGCCAGTTTGTTTAGGATTTATTTTTTATAGATATTATTAATTTATTACACATATAGTAATTAAAGTAAGGTTATCACAAATTCACAAGAGTATAAAGCCGTACAAATATCACTAGAGAAAGAAGGTGTTGCAATCGTTCAGGGAAATTTGAAGAAAAATATTTGAGAGAAAGAAAAAGCTGACGTGGAGCTGATGTTACGAGGGAAAACCCTCAACCACATCCTTGTACAAGGAGAAAATAAGCATCAACAAACTGCAAAAAGGGTCTATGTGACCAGCCTAGCTAGCAATATATGCTACTTTAAGCATGGTCATATGTCAACAAATCTAACGACTTTTATGATTGAGGGGCCTCACAAGTAGTCTAAGACTTTTAGTAGTAGTAAATAAAAAAGGGAATGCGATAAAAGTTAGACATGGCATGTAATAACTTTGATATGGTTTTATGAACTTTATGTAAGTGTGAGTCTGTCACTTATCTTTCAAGTTATCACTGCATTGCATAAATGATGGTATATGCATTAAAATAAACTCGACGTATACTTGTGCAAAACGATAGTGTATAGAGGCAAATAACTATATTTGCAAAATCGTGATTTTTTTTCGACCTTCGATTCAAAGCCTATATTTTTGGAAATACAAAGCGTGTGTAAATTAATATAGTGTGTGTTTTTGAAAATTGCCAAGTTTAAAATTGATCAAGCTTAAGGTGTATTAAGAGATACTTAGAGGTAATTAAGTCAAACAATACAGTATTAATTTAAGTTTTCAAGATTTCAAAAAAGGGCATTCACTCTTTATAAGTAGCATAGATATAGATGATGTATAATCACCCTTCTTTCTTTTCTCTTAATAAGTCGTGCTAGTGATTTATGTGACGTTGGAATTTGATTTAGTTGATTTAATATGAAAAAAAACTTCTGAACCAAATACAACTAAGGTCCCCAAGGTGGAACAGAAAAACAAATAAACCACAAATGCAAGAGATAACAAGATTAAAGGAAACAAGACATGGGCCAAACATCAGACATGAGCATTCACGTGATTCCATCCGTTACTGCCTTCGGGTTTTGCATTTACTCCAGTCGAAATTATCACGTTTGCACCAATTTGAGATCCATAGCAGCGCAAAATTTGGATTTGAGGGAATATGTCTTCATTTCTAATGCCTTGGTTGCGATCATTCAACGCATGAATGACGCGGTTTCTCCATTTTCAAATCGCCCGTAGAGTAACTAGACAAAACACCATGAAAGATCTTTGCCAATTCGATATTCCCATCCATAGTATTCTGATTACCACAATCTCTCGTACCAATATCAACATTCACTGGAGTTGGAATATCCCACCAACTATAGCACTTAAACCATACATTCTTTACCTTGGGACAATTGAACGTAATATGGTTGATGTCCTCCACCTCAGACTCATATAACGGACAAAGCAGCGAATGGACATCAGTACCTTTCTTAAATATGTTTTATGACTTAATAAAGAAGGATAACTGTAAATATAAAATGAAAAGATAGAGTATGTCTGCGTTAAGTTAGTTCTTATTTAAAAGAATTGAAAATTTTAAACAAGCACACCCTTAGTACCAAAATTCTACTGAAAATATAAAATGATAAAATGGTATGAAAACTTCTGCTAAAACTTTCTTTCTAAAAACTTCTGTCAAACATGTCAAATGACAAAGTTGTCTTTAATTTTTGAACTTTAAAACTTTTAACATGGATATAATTGTATTTTTAATCCATTTTTATTTATTTATTTATATTTTTTTAACTCAAGAATATAAATACTTTTTCTAACTTTATATTATTTTCTTTCCTTTACATTTTTTTTCTACGTTCTTTTCTTTTGATCTAAAACTCTATTTACCTTAATATATAAGAATTAGTGAGTAACTATAGATCTATAATGACGGATGCTTAGTGTAAAACATACAAAAGCATTGCTTTCAATGCCTCTTGATGGTTAGATTTATTAAAACACAAGCAACTCAATTTCAGCATATCTTCCAACAACTTTTTTTGCAACACTGTGAACAAAGATACCCATTTTTTTTTTTAATCTACTTCTTAAAACATATGTATGTTTTGACCTTTATTATGTCGGTATATACATTTTTCTAGTCATGTTCCAGAAACTGAAAAAGTCACCAAAATTAAGTTATGCTCCGTCAATGGTAAAAGGGAGAAAATAATTAAAAAGTGGGCACAGAGGAGAAAAAGTAAAAAATAGAGAGGGTGAAAACTGAAAAGGACATGATGCCAAATGAAATGTTGAAAACTATCATGACCTCCTTGGCATTATTATTCAAACCTCCCACGAAAGCTAGGTTGCACCATTTAAAAAAATTACTAACTTAAATCACTCTAAAATCATGGAGGTTAATAACCTAATAATTTAATATGAATGTTTAAGAATTTCTATGAAATTTAGGCTTGTTGTACTACTTTCTACTCGTGTTTGGTTTGGATATTCAAATGAATACCTAGGCATGGGCTCAACGAACTTTCCCCTATAATTTTCTTTGAAGATTTTAGTGTTTTAATACAAACTAATCTTTACAGGGTTTTGATACATGTATCTTACTAATCTATTGTTACATCTCATACTTATTATAGGTTAAAATATGCATGCCTATTATAGTATTATTAGTTCACAAGTTACATACGACTAGTCGACTAACTACTTATGCTAAAGTAATGTTTGACCAAACAAATATTATGAATTTATGATGAAACAAGTTGAGACATATAATAAAGTAAATATTGTTGACTAAAAGAATTCCTACTTAATTGTAGATCAAACTAAAAGTAATAACATTCTAACGAAACTTGAAAAACAATAGTGATCATATTCGCTACCTAAAATGAACAATATTCATTTGTTAAAAATTTCCATCAAGATAAGCAAAGACAAAAATAAAATTGGTCTTTTAAATATTTCTAAGACACTAGATTATTGTTTGCATAAAATAAGAGTTTTATTAGCTTCAATGGATATTTGAAAAGGAAAAAAAAAAAAAAAAAAAAAAAAAAAAAAAAAAACCGTTAGTGATATATATATATATATATATATATATATATATATATATATATATATATATATATATATATATATACACACACACACAAATACTATTAAAATGTTATCTTAATATAAAAAACATTTTTTATGCTTGAAATATTTTTTTTTTCTTTTTTTTTTGTTAAATATCTATGTAATTATTAACTTTTTTAAAAATAAATAGTGAAATTCGGGTTATTCGGGTCAACCCAAAAACCGAACTGAACTAGAATTCAACCGAACCAAACCGAAAACCGAATTTGAATTTCGTTCAGTTCGGTTTTCGGGTTGACCTAAAAAAAATTTAACTGAACTAACCGATAACCGAACTGAACCAAACCGAAAACCGAATTTGAATTTCTTTCAGTTCGGTTTTCGGGTTGACCTAAAAAAAATTTGACTGAACTAACCGATAACCGAACCGATCAACACCCCTAGATTTTATCATTTTTGTGATGGGCCTGTATAGAAGAATAGGCTTAGCCCAGTTCTCAAACAACTAGTTCGTTTCACCATTTTTTTTATTTAACTCAACTTAGGAATATGATACCAAACTCATTGGCCCACTTACTTATTTTTTAGCAAAATTGGCCCACTTACTTTCAACATAACACCTAACCAGTATATATATTCAACGAGAATGGCGGCGACCGGCCGCGTTGCAGCCTGGCGGGTTTTTTTGTCATTGTATTTGGTTTAGAGCTTAGCATTATAATTCAGCGAACTAAAAGCGTACCGTACTAACAAATTGTCCATTAATGAGAAGCTTTGTATATTCAACCTTGTGCTATACTAAACCTACTGATGCCAGTGCCTCTGGCAGTGCAGCAGCCTAATTTGCGTAATTGTTCATCAAAGCCTATAAATTTCAAGTACGCAATGACAATAAATTAATCCCCAAATGAGGTATCAGGTATTGCCTACACATACACAAAAAGATATCAGCATTTTCTATGCGAGCAAAATAAAATTTACATATAAAGTAAACAATATCAACAACAAAAAAATGAACTCATTTAGTTAATCATATGATTTATAAACACATGATGAGAAGCAAAGATGTGAAGTTATAACTACCAATAGTAAAACACCAGGTGCATAAGATGATGATGAAAGCAACCCAACGCTGAACACTATTTGATAATAGAGAATGTTCCAGTGATGATGGCTTTGCTCCCAACCACTGTCGCAAGAATTGCAATTCCAAGAAACGCCCTTCTTATTTTTTCTGTCACAATAATAGTTACACAGTTAGCTTGAATATCAAGTTAAACAGAGAATATAATAGTAATAGAGTACCTACCGGGAACAGATGCGTTGAAACTGATTCGGTAATCAGTTTCAATAATGTGATATTAAGCTAATCCAAACACCCCCACCGAGTAAGAGCTACTATGGAATAAAAATTATCCACAACCGTTGGTTCAGATCTATCTCTGGTATATCAAATGCTCTTAGATTCTAGAGTAACCACATATTAAAAGCATACCACCAACAACCAAATATGCTCAAATTAGTTCAAATAACTTAAACCAATCAGTTAGCTCGGTAAGTCCTAGTTTAATTATGTTAACTGGAAGAATAACATTTCATAGACATTATTGTAAAGACTGGATCTTAGATATTTTAGGATCAACCAAAACAATATTTCTATAGTAGTTGTCGGCCTAAGATTTCGAAAAAAATACTACGTAATGATTAAGCAAGCATCAATACTAAAAAGAATGGTGAATAGAAAAAAAGATCAATAGAAAAGAAATTGGAGTAAAAAAAGCATAATGCAAAAGATTTGGTGGGAGAGTAAAAACGATCAAAAGTGCATTCAAGTTTTATGAGTACAATTTCTTAAAAGGTAATCATTTTGTTTGTAAATTTGCATGTCATTTCCGTTTCTTAATACCTAACTGACTCACACACTTCTATTGTAATGCAAGAGAAGCTAAAGGTTTAAAAGTCAAGTTCTAAGAACCCTCGGTGTGGACCTGTCCTGCATAACAATTTGCACAATATTGATACATTTTGCGAACAACCAATTAAAAAGTACCTTTTAGTTAGGGCAGTTTAGCATGACCCCTTGCATAAGAATGATTTGTATATGATAATATTATTTTTTTCCTAGAATAACAACATATAATTTTTATTTATTTATTTTTTTTTTAGAAAGGGATAACAGAAACACCATAACGATTAAAAGTTACCTGATTTGTGCGGTATAGAACCATTGAAACCATGCTTTTAGACGACCATAAGACTGCCCAAAGAAAGTATGTCATCTCTTTGCTTTAAGTGGCATAAAGAGGTGCTAAATGTTGCTGGAACTGTAATATAAAATAGCTTAATAATAATATTTATTATGTGTAAAGATAATTTAACCATGAGCAATTGGGCATAAGACCTTTGGTTGCTAACGCTTTGGCCACGCCATAAACTGTTGACATTTTCTTCACCTCACCTAGATCCACTTCATCATCCTGTATCAGAAATATAAGTCGAATCAGCACCACATATTCTACCAAATAAATCAGCGAGCTAACTGAGATAAGCTTCCAGAGACTTTTGACAATTAACGGATGACATAAGCCACACTACAACAACTTACGGTTCTCCAAGAAGCAAGAAAAATTGCAACTATCAGCATCGTTTGGGTACAGGAGTAACATGTCACTGTTTTGTAACTTTTATTTTCGAGCAGCTGTTGGAGTTCCACGTTGACTTCGTTGTACCTAACATTCCAACATAAACATATGAAAGGTGCTAAATAACTGTTTAATTGTTGAAAAGGGTCATCCAAAAAAGTTTACATTTGAACACTTACCATTATTTCATTTGTAATTCATGAGTAACAGGTGGGTCGATCATAAAGCCTGAACTCCTTCTCGTTGCATAACTCGCTTGCGTTCTATCTCTGAGCTTCTGGGCTCGTGTCAACATGATGAATACAATATTCCTACAATATGAATTGAAAAAAAAGGCTGTAAATATCACTTTCTTATATTACAGTATAAGTTACATTCAAACTTAGGCAAAATCAGAACCCGCGAAATAAATGGGTTTAAAGACAGCCTTTTCCGACTAATCAAAACAGAAAGCCCTAATTCTTTGTTACACAGTTTCGCTAACTATTTTTGTTACACAACCTGACGCATCAATCACATAAATAAACTTTAATTCCAGCTAATCAAAACATAAACACCCAAACCCCTAATTTACTTATACGAAGCTGAAAGACCTTTAACCAAAAGGGTAATGAAATTAGGGCTTACAAACCTTTTTGTTGTTGATAAACAACTCGATCAAATTTTTTTTGCTGTAAATGAAGACCCAATCAACCTTTTTTGTTGTGACAGTGATTTATGTGGATGGATGAAGGAGGGTTTGATACAGAGTTGAGGAATGTTCTAGGTTTATACGTGTCATCTGTGTATAAGAACAATCGCTAACTGGGTTGGGAGGTAGATATTAGGGCTAGTGAAGTGGGCTAACTCAAATGGGCTTAGGAAAGTGCAGCATGAACGACGTCGTATGGAATGTGTTTTAATATATATAGTAATTGTTTCATGATTATAAAATATATATTACAAGCTATAAAATAAGTTTTGTTTGTCATACAAACTTATGAAAACTTTAATAACATATAATTTCCCGTAATCATAAGTTAATGGAAATAAGCTTTTAAAGATGATTAGAGCTTATAATTAATCAACTTATTTAAGCACCCTTCAAAATATATTGTATGTACGCACAAAAGCTTGGTATGTTTATGAATTTAATGTGACCAAACTTTTTTTTTGGTCAATTAACATAATAAGTTATAGTTCCAACTAATTCGACAAAAATCCTAATTAAAAAAAAATAATAAAAAAAAATTAAAAAAGAATCCAATTTCAGCTATATCTAATTTCACAAAATACACCCATAGTATACTAACATCCTCGAGTTACATTCATTTTGCTTCAAATATAGTTCACGTTTATATCTTTAAACATGTTTCACTGTTATTTAAACTTGGCGGAATCATTTGATTTTGATTCTAGATAGAACTACAACGAAAAAGAATGTGATCGGATGTGGGTCGTATATAGGAGGTCGAGCAAATATCAAGGATCTACACTCTTTTTATATCATTACCAGCCTCTTCTTTTAGATACAATGTGCTACACGGGTACCTAATCGTTTGTATTTGATTCTGGTACCTCATACTATCTAATTTGCCATATTCGAATTGAATTTGTTTTTCTTGTCAAGGATTAAAAGAAACTGTTTAGCGACTCGTGTGACAACGAAGTTTTATGTGATATTTTTAGTGAATTCATCGGGTAACCCTTTATCAAAAAAAAAAAAAAAAAAAAAAAAAAANACTTGTTTAGCACTTTAGCCCTACACTAACAAAATTTATACCAACTTTTTCTAGTGGTTATGGGACCATATTTTGGCATTTAGCTTAATATAGTATAGGTTAGATTTGAAATTAATCAAGTTCGGTGTCATTAGGTTATCCAATTATTAATATTCTTAATGCACCATGAGTTATGTCCTAATTGATTATTTTTAGCATCCAATTAGTTATTCATTTATTTTTAATCAATTATTAATGAATATGAAGGCCTCAAGAGATGCATACACTCATTAGGGTGTTGTCTTTTTGGATATAAACCTCTTCGATGGTAAATGACTTACATACCACTAGCCAAATGTCATGAGTGAAACTACTTAAGTAAATTAATTACCAGCAGTTTTAAAAATTTAACTTGCCAGTTTGTTTAGGATTTATTTTTTTATAGATATTATTAATTTATTACACATATAGTAATTAAAGTAAGGTTATCACAAATTCACAAGAGTATAAAGCCGTACAAATATCACTAGAGAGAGAAGGTGCTGCAATCGTTCAGGGAAATTTGAAGAAAAATGTTTGAGAGAGAGAGAGAAAAAAAGCTGACGTGAAGCTGACGTTGCGAGAGAAAACCCTCTACCACACCCTTATACATGGAGAAAATCAGCATCAACAAACTGCAAAAAGGGTCTATGTGACCAGCCTAGCTAGCAATATATGCTACTTTAAGCATGGTCATATGTCAACAAATCTAACGACTTTTATGATTGAGGGGCCTCACAAGTAGTCTAAGACTTTTAGTAGTAGTAAATAAATAAGGGAATGCGATAAAAGTTAGACATGGCATGTAATAACTTTGCTATGGTTTTATGAACTTTATGTAAGTGTGAGTCTGTCACTTATCTTTCAAGTTATCACTGCATTGATAAAGTGTGTGTTTTTGAAAATTATCAAGTTTAAAATTGATCAAGCTTAAGGCGTATTAAGAGATACTTAGAGGTAATTAAGTCAAACAATATTAATTTAAGTTTTCAAGATTTCAAAAAAGGGCATTCACTCTTTATAAGTAGCATAGATATAGATGATGTATAATCACCCTTCTTTCTTTTCTCTTAATAAGTCGTGCTACTGGTTTATGTGACGTTGGAATTTGATTTAGTTGATTTAATATGAAAAAAACTTCCGAACCAAATACAACTAAGGTCCCCAAGGTGGAACAGAAAAGCAAATAAACTACAAATTCAAGAGATAACAAGATTAAAGGAAACAAGACATGGGCCAAACATCAGACACGAGCATTCACGTGATTCCATCCGTTACTACCTTCGGGTTTTGCATTTACTCCAGTCGAAATTATCAAGTTTGCACCAATTTGAGATCCATAGCAGCGACAAAATTTGGATTTGAGGGAATATGTCTTCATTTCTAATGCCTTGGTTGCGATCATTCAACGCAAGAACGAAGCGGTTTCTCCTTTTTCAAATCGCCCGTAGAGTAACTAGACAAAACACCATGAAAGATCTTTGCCAATTCGATATTCCCATCCATAGTATTCTGATTACCACAATCTCTCGTACCAACATCAACATTCATTGGAGTAGGAATATCCCACCAACTATAGCACTTAAACCAGACATTCTTTACCTTGGGAGAATTGAAAGTAATATGGTTGATGTCTTCCACCTCAGACTCACATAAAAGACAAAGCAGCGAATGGACATCAATACCTTTCTTAAATATGTTTTATGACTTAATAAAGAAGGATAACTGTAAATATAAAATGATAAGATAGAGTATGTCTGCGTTAAGTTAGTTCTTATTTAAAAGAATTGAAAATTTTAAACAAGCACGCCCTTAGTACCAAAATTGTACTGAAAATATAAAATAATAAAATGGAATGAAAACTCTTGCTAAAACTTTCTTTCTAAAAACTTCTGTCAAACATGTCAAATGATAAAGTTGTCTTTAATTTTTGAACTTTAAAATTTTAACATGGATATAATTGTATTTTTAATCCATTTTTATTTATTTATTTATATTTTTTTACCTCAAGAATATAAATACCTTTTCTAACTTTATATTATTTTCTTTCCTTTACCTTTTTTTTTCTACGTTCTTTTCTTTTGATCTAAAACTCTATTTACCTTAATATATAAGAATTAGTGAGTAACTATAGATCTATAATGACGGATGCTTAGTGTAAAACATACAAAAGCTTTGCTTTCAATGCCTCTTGATGGTTAGATTTATTAAAACACAAGCAACTCAATTTCAGCATATCTTCCAACAACTTTTGTTGCAAAACTTTGAACAAAGATACCCATTTTTTTTATTTTTTATTTTTTTAATCTACTTCCTAAAACATATGTATGTTTTGACCTTTATTATGTCGGTATAAATTTTTCCAGTCATGTTCCAGAAACTGAAAAAGTCACCAAAATTAAGTTATGCTCCGTCAAAGGTAAAAGGGATAAAATAATTAAATAGTGGGCACAGAGGAGAAAAAGTAAAAAATAGAGAGGGTGAAAACTGAAAAGGACATTATGCCAAATGAAATGTTGAAAACTATCATGACCTCCTTGGCATTATTATTCAAACCTCCCACGAAAGCTAGGTTGCACCATTTAAAAAATTACTAACTTAAATCACTCTAAAATCATGGAGGTTAATAACCTAATAATTTAATATGAATGTTTAAGAATTTCTATGAAATTTAGGCTTGTTGTACTACTTTCTACTCGTGTTTGGTTTGGATATTCAAATGAATACCTAGGCATGGCCTCAACGAACTTTCCCCTATAATTTTCTTTGAAGATTTTAGTGTTTTAATACAAACTAATCTTTACAGGGTTTTGATACATGTATCTTACTAATCTATTGTTACATCTCATACTTATTATAGGTTAAAATATGCATGCCTATTATAGTATTATTAGTTCACAAGTTACATACGACTAGTCGACTAACTACTTATGCTAAAGTAATGTTTGACCAAACAAATATTATGAATTTATGATGAAACAAGTTGAGACATATAATAAAGTAAATATTGTTGACTAAAAGAATTCCTACTTAATTGTAGATCAAACTAAAAGTAATAACATTCTAACGAAACTTGAAAAACAATAGTGATCATATTCGCTACCTAAAATGAACAATATTCATTTGTTAAAAATTTCCATCAAGATAAGCAAAGACAAAAATAAAATTGGTCTTTTAAATATTTCTAAGACACTAGATTATTGTTTGCATAAAATAAGAGTTTTATTAGCTTCAATGGATATTTGAGA
>LBNU01000464.1:187005-206674 GCA_014162995.1 Artemisia annua
TTCAAATTTATTGTCTACGTTTTCTCCGAGTTGCTCAAATTAATTTTTACTAATAAAAATTAATAAAAACTTTTGATCGGATTTACTATATTATACTCACTTATTGTTATAAATTTTAAAAAATTAGTTAATTAATTAAAGTTTAAACTTTTATTTTACAAAAATTAAAAATAAAAACTGTAATAATTATATTAGTCTTAAATTGTACTCCATTCGTCTCAAAATTATTGTCCCTGTTTGACTTTTTCAGTCTTTCTTTCTCAACTTTAACTATAAATATTTTTGTTTATGTTATAAAATATTTGATTAAAATTATACCAATGAAAATACATTTAAAACACAATCCGTTCATATATTTTGCATCAAGTATTATATAATATAAACAAAAATAATTAAGGTTAAAGTTGAAAAATAAAGACTGAAAAAGTGAAAATGGGACAATAATTTTGGGACGGAGGAAGTATGTATCTTTTAGACGGAAAATTAGTTTTGGACAAACTTTAGAATCTAATCACTAAAAAGAAAAATAAAAAGACACAGTAAATTGATACGTAGTAAAAAGTTACCGATATCTCAAAAACTTTTCACCTTTTAATTTGAGTTTAAAAAATGAAAAAAGAAAAACAAGTTATATTCCATCATCATCATCATCACTGTAAAAAACACAAAACACTTTTTTCTGTACTACTCACTCACTTACTAACTCCTTTTTTTCTTGCTTACTTTTCAAAGTAGTTGCAAGACTTCAATCTCACTTGTAAATCATCATGCACCAAAAACCCTTTTCAAAACCTGCATTTATAAATTCCATCTTTATAATAACAACAACACTCATTCACCATGGATGTTGAGCAAGTTTTAGAGTTTTTAAGGAAAAATGGTCTTTCAGACTCTGAATCCGCTCTTATGGATGATATCATTGAGAAATCTCATCTGGGTTCTTTTCATTTTCAGAAATTTGTATTTCCGGTTATGAATAGTTCTTTGCCGGAGCTCAAGATTCCGGCAGCTTCTCCGGCGTTGGAGGAGGGTGATGATGGCTGTTCTTCTTCTGATGATGAGTTTGTTAGCTTGGGTTCTTCAGGTATTTGAATTTTGATGCTTATTTTTACTCATTTTATTACTTGAGATTTTTTTATTTTTTATTATTTTTTTTTTCGGGTAACCATGGTTTCCGACCTGTTGGCCGACTAATCCACCGGGTTTGAATCCACCGCCACACAGATTCAAACCGGGTAAAATCCTCTCTTTTCAGGAGGTTAAGATGGCCACTTCTGGAAATGTAGCTAACTCTTATTTATTTATTTATTTATTTTTTAATATATATACTCCATGCTTTTGAATTCCTGTCTATTTGTGTGTATTTTCTGACCATTGTACCCTTCCCGTGTTAATACGAGTGTTGATAAAATGCACACAATACACAGAATTTAAAAATATGGTGTCTATAAAAGCGTAAAAAAAAAATCAAGGCTACACGACTAAGTAAAAAGTGACAAGTTAGCTATATTTACAAATAAGTATCCCATGGTAAAACTAGTAAATATGTCATTCTGCAAAAACTAAACAGTAATAAAAATTCGTTAATATGTGACAAAGTTATTTGGGACAAAGCGAGTTTTTGTTTATGTGATAGATTTTTGTTAGGGGGTGTTTGGGGTTACTTTAGTTACAAGTGTTGATAGTTTAAAACTTTAAATGTTTTACATGAGTGTGATGTTATAGTAAGTTTAGTATGGATTTGGGACCACATTTTGAGGTTGTTTGGTTCTTCTCTTGATTTAAAAAATATTTGTTGGTTTTTCTTTATGGGGGTTTCGGCATTGAGTATTAAGAGTGGTTATGATCATTAAATCGTAACCAGTTTTGTTGTAGCTATTCCGAAACGTATTATTTAACCAGTCCTAAAGAACCAAATAATCAGAATCAGTTTCACAATACCCAGGCAGTAAAAAATGGTTATTTGCAAACTGAAATCACAATCATTAGACAATAAGTTTTAAACCGAAAAGAGGCGAAGTCTAGGAGCCTTTTGTTGGATATTGTATATGATTTGGATCGTAAGCTGTCTCTTATGATGAGTATTCCTCTAACAGAGTTGAACATCACAAATTCTACCGTTAGTGAAGTTTCCTATTTTAAACGAAAACCCAATATAAGAATCGATCTTGATTCGAGAAAGGACTTGTTTAACTGAGAGGTTATATGAAACTTTAGTTGTAGGAATTACATTAGATGCATCAACGAAACTAGCTCAAGATGTTTATGGTTAATGACATTTTGGGCGATTATGGTTTGTGCAGATTTTACAAATCCATATGGAATAAGAACCACACGAGGGGTTAGTTCTCAGGCTTCATCAGATAGGCTGTCCCAATATGGTACGGCTCGTGATTACCGTGATTTTGACTTACAAAATGACTTAAATTGGTACGCAGAGAGAGATGAAGACTATGCCATGCCACCTTTGTTTGACAACTCAGACCCCTTTAGTGGTCCAACCGAGGACAAGTTTGTTATGACTACAGAAAAAGAGAATCAAGACGAGAATATTCAACCATTTATTGATCCTTTTTTGGACCCTTTTGAGCAAACTAACTATTTGGATAAACCATGGCCTTTGACTTTGACATCGGTTGGGTATGTAAAAGACGGCGTTACAGTCACTGATCATTATGATTTAGACAGGAAGTGTGTTGAGCAGGACATAAATAGTGCCAATGTCTATAGCTCTTTTAAAGATTTTCAAGAAACTGACACGGGTCGAAAGTCAGATGTATGTAGTTTTTGTCTTGCAGAAAATCACAGAAGTTGCGATTGCGATCTTGTTGAAAGATCTAAGAATACCCGTGAGCCACAAAATCAGATGTGTGAGAAAGATGTTGAGTTTGACTTAAACATTGGTTCTGAGGGTAGTTTTGGGAAAAATCTTCACACAAATCATGAGCTTGAAGCTTCTAGAGCGAAAGAAGGTGACCTTAATGCCATCAATGACGAGCTTTCGATGTATAGAAATGAAGATGAATATGAAGTATTTGATCTAAAAGTTATACACAGGAAAAACCGGTTAGTAGCCTATGTTAAGGATGCATATTGGTAGAGGTGGCAACATGAGATGTTTGGCTGAAGGGTAAACTTTTGGAATATGTTGAAACGGGCTGGTTTGGGGTTGGGCTGACAACCTGCAAACACTAGTTTTTTGATAAATAACTTGCACATTAATTAATAATTATGATTTTGAAAATGATTCATATACATAATGACAATTTAAGCCTTTGTTTTAAACGATGTACAAGGTTGTTTGTATTGAAACTAGACTTTGGATGACTTTCAACTCATTTGACCCGTTTAAGATACCACAACTCAAATTGACCCTTTTGTAAGCAGTAAATGGGTTGGGATTGCCACCTCTGGTGTAGTGTGATTGTTAGTTATTATGTTGAGTAATGGATATATGTTAAAAACTTGCTTTTATGGCATATATAGGACCGGTTTTGAAGAGAATAAGGATCTACCAATTGTTTTAGACAGTGTGATAGGCTCCCGATATTGTGTTACCGAGTATCTTGGTTCAGCTGCATTTAGTAAAGTTGTTCAGGCACATGATCTCCAAATGGGAATTGATGTTTGTTTGAAGATAATAAAGAATGATAAAGATTTCTTTGACCAGAGCTTAGATGAAATTAAGCTCTTAAAGTTTGTAAATAAATATGATCCGGCAGATGAACGCCACATTTTACGACTTTATGATTATTTCTATTTTCAGGTAAAAATTTGAATATAATTTCACACAATGAACTTCCCGTTACATTGACTTTTCTTATCGTATTCTTGAATATTTTGCAGGAACATCTTATAATTGTATGTGAACTTCTACGTGCAAATTTATATGAATATCAAAAATACAACAAAGAATGTGGCGAGGATGCATACTTTACATTGAACAGGCTAAAGGTTTGATAAATTAGTACTTGCATATGTATAATTTAGAAAAATCGCGTTTTCAGATAATGTTGACTTTGGGAAGTCAATATCAGGTGATAACAAGGCAATGTTTGGAAGCATTGGAGTACTTGCATGGGTTGGGTATCATTCATTGTGATCTGAAACCAGAAAATATTCTTATCAAAAGCTATAGCAGATGTGAGATCAAAGTCATTGATCTTGGAAGCAGCTGCTTTCAAAATGACAATTTGTCGCTGTATGTGCAATCACGATCTTATAGGGCTCCCGAGGTCATCATTGGACTTCCATATGACCAAAAGATTGACATTTGGTCTCTTGGTTGCATCTTGTCTGAGCTATATTCTGGCGATGTATGTTCTTTATTCTCTATTACTTGTTCCCATTTGACTTTCTAGTGTTAAGCAAACCACTTTTAGCTTCAACATATGGCATCATGAGTTTATAGCGGAAAATGACGAGTTGCTAAACCTGTAGAAGAATAAATAATAAATATATTTTCATTGGATAAAGTTTGAGTTTTAAAAGTTAAAGGACATGATAGCTAAACTGACCTTGTTGCCTTTATCGGAAAGCAGGTTCTATTTCCAAATGACGCACTTGTGATTTTGCTTGCACGAGTGGTTGGAATGCTTGGGCCAATTGATATTGAGATGTTGGAGAACGGCCAAGAAACAGACAAATATTTCACAGAAGATTTCAATCTTTATTACATAGATGAGGTTTGTCTTCTACTCTACTGGTGGTCTTCTAAAAAAATTATATTTAACTTTTAAACTGTTAAGCGTTTGTTTTACAGACAAGTTTATATACCATAATAAAAACCAGGCTATATTTGGACTATCTGTGGTTTGGAATAAATACTTCTCGAATCTCATAAAAATTGCAGCTGATGTTAATATACCTCCATCAGAAAATAAACTTCACCTGATGTTTAAGACAAGTGTTGTTCAAAGTCTAAAATACCTCCATCAGATAACATGTTGAGATTGATGATAACAGTTAAAATAAGTGATTTCTTGAGGTAGGAAAGCGGGTTGGTTGGGTCTGATAACCGGTCAAGCTGGGTTCAGGGTCAAAACAAATAAAGTGTCGAAACAAGGTGGTTCAAGTTGACACGGCATCACTTTTTGTCCGCTAGATTTTAACTTTACAAGTAATTATTTGGATTTTATGCCATTAAGCTCACCCCATTTTTCTTGTTTTAATGTACACAGGAAACTGGTCAAATGGAATACATAATCCCACAAGAAACATCACTCGAAGAACATCTTCAAGTTTCTGATGCATTATTTCTTGATTTTGTGAAGAGTTTGCTTGAGATTAATCCAAAAAACCGACCAACAGCTATTGAAGCCTTGCAACATCCATGGCTCTCCTCATCCAAATGAGCCACTTGTTGCAGTTGGGCTCTCTTGGCAGGCTGCGCATAACATGGTTCATGTGACTCTTGGTCTACACCCTGGTGAGCCTCTTGGGCAGTCACAGTTTGATTCATGTGGCTACCTACTTCAACATGGTTCGTGCTTATACTGATTCGAACCTGCTGATGGTCATTTTCTGTTTTCATTTCTATTTATCAGTTTACTGTATTCGAGGTTTCTTTTTGCACATAGAACAAATGGTCTTGCGACCATTTTGTTTTGCAGTTTCTTTATTCAAATGCCATGTAAATTCCTTACAGTCCCATATATACAGATCTCAAATTTTGATATCTATAGAAGTTTCTCAATTTTGCAATTGCACAGTTTCTTCAAAGGCGTGTTTGGTATGGGAAATCAAACACAAATGAAATGGGCTAGAAAAGAAGTATTGATTCTGCTGTTTATTGACAGAACTGATTTAAATTATTCCGTTAATTGAAATGGATTTAATTACGATAATTTATCTATCTGCTTCATTTCATTTTAAATCTCTTGCTTTTCTCATAGCAAACACGCCTGTATAGAAAACGGTGCAGCCATCAGCTTAATTATGTGTTTTTCTGTACTACCTGTAGACGTCCGTCTAATGATTCAGGATTCAAGTCAAGGGTATGCAACATATGTAGTATAATAGTTCCTCAATTTCATAGTTACACCGTTTTCTAAAAAGGCGTGTTTAGTGACATGATTTATCTGGATCATTATGTCAAGTTAAATTGATTTAGTTACGCTATGAGTACCAGTTAATGCTTTATTTCTTTTACTTGTTGACGTGCCTCTTATGATGTGGGGTGACGTCCAGCTTATGCAATCTTTGCGGAATAGAGAATTTTCTTATTGCATTGAACAACATATGTTCACTACGAGCAAACGGATTAAGGTCTAAATACATCGCTGCTACAGGTAAATTTTGACATTTTGCATGCAACCGAACATGAAGCACAGCTTTAAAATCAGCTATATTATGATACATTGGAGAGCTGATGGTAATATGACATATCAATTAAACAATGCATGTCCAAGATATAAAGACACATACCAGATATTTTGTAAATGGCAGTGTGTTTTCGAATAGGTTTTTGATTCAATAGCTTGGCATGTTTGTTGATTTAGGCTAATGGGACACATAAAAATTTGTGTGACACCTCTATCAATGATGCTGGCTTTATCAAGAACTGCCATTTTTTCGGTTTGTAAAATATGAACAAACGATTATCCTGGATTCGTATGTTCTCATTCGTGATTAACAAGTCCCCCCGCTTTAAATTTGTTCAAACAACCTAAAACTGTTATGAAATTATGATGAATATGTGGTGTTATTTACTTAAACCGACACTGCATCACTCACTCTCTGTTTTGATACCCGTATCTCAATGCTATGGTAGGGAAAATAGACCCGAAATCAGAAATCACATTTATGATACAATACAATGGAGATCTAAATAAACAGAAATTCGTAAATGGGATTTACGAATATAAACTTTTATCAAAAGAAATATCGAGAGTAGATGAAATCAATTCAAGAACGTGACCGAGGCTTGTGTTTGACGCTCTCCCCTTAAAACAGGTTCATCGTTTATTAGGGTACCATGATTAAAGCAATTGCCGACGTGACTTTTACTGTTATGATTTCAAAGATAATATAGTAACTAATGAGAACCATTCAAAAGGCTCTTACAACCTTGTAGTTAAACATGTAACACCAGATTTTTGTCTACTTTCAAGACGTTCCATTCCAATCCCCTTACTTTGAGACTCGATATCTCATTAATAAATTTTCAAACAATACCAATCCATCTTTACCGGGTTATTGATACCTAATCAAATCTGTTGCCAATTTATTTGAGGATCGGAAGATCAATCAACTCGTGTTAAGAAACTGGAGTTTAGCCGGTTCCTAATAACTACACCATGGTATACAGATGCTCCCCACATCAATTTAACACATACAATTAATAGTTTCTTTAAATCACCTCCTTACTCAAAAGTACAACCATTCCACCACATGATACAATCTAGATACAAGCACTAAAAAAATTAAACAATATATTGGGCTATGTCCGAACTAAAAAAAAAAAAAATTTGAAAGTGACCTTAGTTAAGATATTATCAGCGGCCTCAGAATTTATCGTGATTCCAAAAAGTTTCTCGCCAACTCTAAACATATTGTCACCGTAAATAAAATAATAAAAAACCATTATTCGCCGAAAATATCAATTACATAGTACATGCCGCTACAACGCGCGAGTACCCTACTAGTACATTGAAATGTTTCTTTTATAAATCATTAACAATAACATATAGCATAAAGAGTAAAATCAAAGAGGAGTCTAAAATATTAAGAAGTAAAACAACAAAGGTTAACTATCAAGAGTTAAGAAATTAACACAATTTAAATCATGAAACTGCCAAAAAAATAAAATAAATAAATAAATAAATAAAATAAAATAAAAAAACACGTACCATCTTGAGTATTGCATATTAAGTATATCTATTGAAGCCCACGCATAGAAAGTTTACAAAGTTCCAAGATGTTCTCTCATGCTTTTTATCATCAAAGACACATGGTTTACGTGGTGGTTCATTAAGTACACTTTATGTCACCTATGGTTCAAGTCCAGTTGTATGTGGAATAATTGCATATGAAGCTAACCACCGTTTTCAGTGTTGGAAGAACGAAATCGTGTTGGATGTATTTGGGAACGTTTCTTTTCAAGGAGCAGTGGATGGCTTTGGTATTTTTTGTGGAGTAAGATACAGTGGGAATTCACTTATTTGTTGGAACTCCACATTTTTTCCCAAAAGGATATACCAAGATAAGAATAAAACGATTTCAATTAAGCAACTCTATGTCGGTAACACACAAATGTACCCCATAACCAGTTACAACAATTTGTGGTGTTAGACGGACGATAGATTTCAAATCCATGTGAGTGATATATGTTTCATCCGGGAATGAGCATACGTGTGGTATACTCTTCGTGATGATATTGTTTCTTGTTTCGCGAAAAACAAGGCGTCAACCGTTCAAATGGAATATAAACTTTCTACCTTTAGCTTTACATCGCTATTTGTGGAAGGTCGTCATGTATGTGGGTTCGATTTGGATGGAGTTGTGGTTTGTGAAGGTAACAATGATTGGGGAACAAACTAATGTCCCTGATAGAACACCTTACGCATTCACTAGTTTTGCCTTGGGGATTAACCACACTTGTGGGATTTTGTGAGTAAACAAGTCTGTAACTTGTTGGGGAGGTCTAATGGTTTTGTGAAAAATCGCTCTATCAACACTTNGATTCATTTTGTTTTTCGATCAAAACTCATTTATAGAATGGAAAGACTATACGAACCTTAATACAAAAGTATCTTGGTAAGTATTGATCTCCCGAGTATCGTTTCGAAAGAGTGGTGAATTGAAATGCGTCAATCAAGTTTTGTTTGATGCTTAGTTATCGAAATATTTTTGGTTTTTATAAAAGATTTTACAAGCTAAATTGATTAATAAAAGAAAAACTACAAGCAAAACAATAATAAAGCGATATAAAAATATAATAATAAAGGATATGCTTGTCAAGTGAGGCGAAAAGATCATTAAATGTGAATTAGCGTTTAAATTGATGAGTTAATACCCGTTAAAAGAAACTATACAATTCTTTATATTGGTAAAATTACTAGATTTAATTAATTACCCTAACGGCTTTTGCCCGTCAAAACAACCAAAAATTAATCCAAGTAACCAAAGATTATTAATCGACAATTTCTAAGTTTTCACGCTTAATTCTCAATTCACAACTCACTTAACAAGCATATGAAAATCTACTCCATAATGCAAAATAAAACTAAACTAATCCTAAAACTAACAAACATGGCGATAAAAATTAACATACTAAAAAAAGATAAAAAGAGTAGAGATAACCAATGAGACGAAAAATGTAAAGATAGCGAGATTTGACCCACTCCATAAGCTCCAAAATCCCGTCCATAAGCTTCTCCACTAAACCCACTAGTTACCTCTTAATCACCACTAGTCACATGTAGATCTCAACTAGTTACTATTTTTGAAACAAAAGTTTAAACACAAACAGTATAGACATCTTAGAAATTTAGATGTCTAAAACGTAATTAATAAAAGATTTGATAACAAGTACCTAATTTTGTTTATGAAAATAAAGAGCTTAATATAAATATTAGACCTACCAACAAAGATTCAATACTTATAAAATGAAAAGTTGCTTCGTATGAAAACAAAATTAAGCAAATAGCTTGAAACAATAAGTGATTAATAGGTCATTTGTAAATGATGACAAAAGCATTAATTAAAAACTATCAAAATAAAGTATGACTACTTTTAGATTCAATGAAACAAAGATTCGTTACTAAACTCGTAAATTTGTTAACTACAAAATTTGGAAACAAAGTGACTAAAACGTTGATTAAAAGTAATTTCATACGAATTAAAGAAAATCAAGTACAACTTGAATAAAATTGATATATTAAAGATTGAACTGAAACCTACGGTTTAAATAATAACAACATTGAGATAGAACATTTGTTGCAAGTTGAGATGCGTTTGGTGTGACGGCAAAACCGACCACCTCTCCTTTGGCTCACAAGAGATAGAAATATATATAATTTCCCCCAGGTCCTACGTCAGCCCTCATTTTCCAAGTATGAACCCAATGTATTTCTTGTTGGGCTCGTATCTCATTTTCTTTGTTGGTCCGTTGGAAACAAAATAGACATAGTGACTTAGTGCAATAATACTAAACTTGGTTGCGCCTATTGATGGGTTCAGTGGTCTTGTTTCTTCGGCTTTCTTCAATAATTTGCTAATAATTCGGTACTTTTGCTCCAATGTTCTCGTTTTGTGCCTACAATAATAAATAACGACTTTAAACGATATATGCACTTATAATACACATTTTTGCTATTTATTATGCCATAAATATGAGGATTTCGATATAAAATACATGTATAATTTAACATATATCAGGGATCAACCACACTTGTGGGATTTTGTGAGTAAACAAGTCTGTAACTTGTTGGGGAGGTCTAATGGTTTTGTGAAAAATCGCTCTATCAACATTTATGTATTAACTTTCGAGACCATTGTTACGGGTTTTGACTTCATGGTTTGTTGTCTACTGAGGTGTTCTATCGAGGACACTAGTGTTTGTCGCCAATCATTGTTACTTTCACAAACCACAACTCCATCCAAATCGAACCGACATACATACATGATTGCCCCCTACAAACAGCAATGTAAACTTAAAGGTAGAAAGTTTATGTTTCATTGGAACGGCCATTGCCTTTTTTTTCTCAAAACAAGAAACAATATCGTCACAAAGATGTATACCTCACGTATACTCGTTCCCGGATGAAACATACTTGAAATCACTCACATGGATTTGAAATCTCGTCCCTCCAACACCACAAAAGTGTTGTTTCTAGTTATGGAGCACATTTGTGTGTTTTCAACACAGAGTTTCTTAATTGAAATCGTTTTATTCTTACCTTGGTATATCCTTTTGGTAGAAAATGTGGAGTTCCAACAAATAAGAGAATTCTCACTGTATATTACTCCACAAAAAATGCGAAAGCCACACACTAATCCTTGAAAAGAAAAGTTCCGAAATAAATCCAACGCGATTCCGTTCTTCCAGCACCGAACACGATGGTTAGCTTCATACGCAATTATTCCACTTATAATTGGACTTGAAGCATAGGTGACATAAAGTGTACTTAATGAATCACCACCAAAACCATCCATGTGTCTTTGATGATAGAAGACATAAGTGAACAATAAGGCAGGTGATGATTTTCATGTCAAACTTGTTAAAATTCAACATAAACCTGTACAAAAACAAAGAAAAAAGAACATCAACACAATCACAAAAAAAGAAAATTTTTAATGATGATGATTCAGAAAAGTTGTGTTCATAATTTCATATAGTAAATTACATGGTTTAATTTGCTATACATCATATTAAAGTCACCAAATATCAACTTGAAAACAAACAACAAGAACCACAACATTTAATAAGTTTTATTTGAGCTTACTAAAAAGCAGAAAAACGTGAAATTAACTTAAAACACATTTCTTTCAGCTAAATCCTCCTAGATTCTGTTTATCGATATAACTATATAAGTAGGACACACACATATTATGAGCTTTGTTCACTTTTTGTATCACTGGGCTACAGTTGTTTTAGTTGCTTTAAAAAAAGAAAATAAATAAATAAATAAAATTGTAGCAATAAAACACAAAGACCTACCGTATTTGTTTTAGAAAAGGTATGTGTAACATGCTCTAAATGGTCAAACTAGTGGTTGTTTGGACTTTGGAGTAGTTAAAACTTAAAAGGTATAAAGCACAATATTTATACTTCTTGATTTTAAAACTCTAGATAGCTAGTGATGAAATGGTAAAAAACATATTATACTCAAAACTCATGCTTCTAATTGCACTTGCAATTTCATAGAGTAGTAGCTTACTTTCAAATTGTTCAAAGAATAATAGTTCAATCTAGAAAGCTATGCACTACTTTTTTCATGGTATGCCCTCTTCATGTTTTTCCTATACAGGACTAAAAAAAAATTAGAATAACTTTACACTACATAAATAAGCTTGTACTTACATAAAATTATTAGAGGATAAATAATAGGCCCAAGCCTGGTTTGTGGGTTTTGGGAATTAGGGTTTTACCATTATAAATAATGGTCATCAATAAAGTATTACCTACGGGGAATTATGTAGTCCAACATGGTATCAGAGCCAAAATTCGATCCATATAAACCCTAAATTTTTCTGTCGCTTAAATCACATTTTTTATAACTATACAGTACTTACATGAAGTATGCAAGACAAAATAGGCCGGGTTCATATAATCGTTATGAAACTATGAAAGTGTTGTTAATTTATTAAAAATAACAAAAAGAAATATGATGAACTTTAGTGAGGTGTATAACAACATTGGTGAAATTATAGAGTTTTGAATCATTTCTGTAGAAATTTAAACAAACTTCTATGAATAAATATGAAGATATCACCATGGGTACCCTATCACCATACACACTTCAAATATAAATGTACTCTTTCTTCACCCAAATACACACACGCACACATTTCTAAAAAACACCAGATCTATAATACATACAAACACCAACAAACACAAAACACATCTTACATGTTTTACTTTTAGTTTTGACTACTACAAGCTAAATTAAAACATGCAAACCCTAGAAACCAGCACAAAACCTCAAAGTTATCTTTGAAACCACCAGATCTGTTATCTATAAACAAGTAGAACAACTTAACAAACTCAAATAATATACTACAAACAAATCACCATGAAAACAAACATAAAAATTTAAACTGAGAGGGTGTTTGTTCAAGCTTATTTTTTGAGCTTATGAGCTTAATATACAACAAACATTATGAAAAAACACATTTATAGAAGTGAAGTTATACCTTTTGTGTTAGAAGATGAAGCTGTCTAAAACCTACAAATGAGAACTTGAGAAGATATGATTTTGAATGAATGTAAAGTGAAGTAGGTTGAAAGTAAGGGCACTCATTAATTATACCACCATGCATTTATTGTTGAGTAATGCTACAACCACATACAATTTAAAAAAAATAAAAAATAAAAAAATCTCACACAATGAGGTGTCATGCAATTTATGGCATTCTTTTTCTAACATTTAAATTATCTCTCTTATTTTCATCCACAAATTTACTTGCCACATCATTGTGTGGATTTCTTTTTGTAAATTATAAGTGGTTGTAGTATTTCTCTTTACTGTTTCACCCTTCGGGCTAGTCTAGTAGAAAAGCAAAGATTGGTAGTGTAAGAATTTACCTTTTTACCCTTTGAGGTTATTTGGACATGATACATCATAAATAAAACGCGAATGATATTTGCTACAGTATAGACTAGTTAGTACTTCTTGAACTTTATAGTCAATGAGTAAATTATACTGTAGTAATTAAAGTATATAGCTATTTGTAGCAAGCAAATTTAAATTTGTTTGTTAACCAAACTTTAATTTTTGCTACAACGATAACTAAAGTATTGAATACGTGCAACCCAAGTTTACTTAACAAAACGTAATATTATTCGAGCGTGGAATGAAGAATATCGGTTCGGTTTATTGATAACCCAAAAACAAATTTAATTAGGTGGAGGTTGAAACAAGCTAGTCCGATTTTACATGCATTGTGAAACCACATTTATTGTCACACTGAGTTGAGGTTGTTAGCGCACAAAGAGTGGGTCATGAGTGATGAACTACCACGGGTTGAGGCACTAATATGGTAGTACCATCCTTTTCTCGTACAGAATCAGAATTTATAAGTTACAAAAGTAGATTTTTTTTTCTTTTATGCATATACTAATATTATTAGTAATATATAATTAGTGGATAGTTGACTAATTTTATGATACTTTATCAATATATCGTAACTTTCTAATAAAGTTTGATTTTCAAGACTTTCAAAAACATGTATGCAAATGTTACGTTTCACAAACTCACGGGGTTTTCCACGGGCAATGGTACTTGTGGGCATAAGCATGGGCAAAAAAATTGTACTTGCAGACGCGTGAAGGGCGGGTAACTATGCTATACGTCTTCACTCCTCTGCACCGCTCTTCCACATGGTTAATCTCGAATATCTTGGAACTTTGTAAACTTTCTGGCTTCCATAGATATTCTTAATCTGCATAGAGTATTCATGGTGATAAGGTTTTTATTATTATTATTATTATTATTATTATTATTATTATTATTATTATTATTATTATTATTATTATTATTAAAAAACAACTTAACAAACTCAAATAATATACTACAAACAAATCACCATGAAAACAAACATAAAAATTTAAACTGAGAGGGTGTTTGTTCAAGCTTATTTTTTGAGCTTATGAGCTTAATATACAACAAACATTATGAAAAAACACATTTATAGAAGTGAAGTTATACCTTTTGTGTTAGAAGATGAAGCTGTCTAAAACCTACAAATGAGAACTTGAGAAGATATGATTTTGAATGAATGTAAAGTGAAGTAGGTTGAAAGTAAGGGCACTCATTAATTATACCACCATGCATTTATTGTTGAGTAATGCTACAACCACATACAATTTAAAAAAACAAAAAAAAATCTCACACAATGAGGTGTCATGCAATTTATGGCATTCTTTTTCTAACATTTAAATTATCTCTCTTATTTTCATCCACAAATTTACTTGCCACATCATTGTGTGTATTTCTTTTTGTAAATTATAAGTGGTTGTAGTATTTCTCTTTACTGTTTCACCCTTCGGGCTAGTCTAGTAGAAAAGCAAAGATTGGTAGTGTAAGAATTTACCTTTTTACCCTTTGAGGTTATTTGGACATGATACATCATAAATAAAATGCGAATGATATTTGCTACAGTATAGACTAGTTAGTACTTCTTGAACTTTATAGTCAACGAGGTGGGAAACCCGCGCGTTGCGGCGGGGTGTTTTGCTAAAGAAGGAGGTCCTAAAGTGAAATAAAGTAAAATTGAACTATGTATTTAGAGGGAGATAATCAGTTTAAAGCGCAAATCCAAACACCCTGATACACTAAAACTGTATATATAGAGGTTGGAGTCTACTTATCGTAGGTATAAAAACTTCAATATATCTGATAACTATATGGTTATTGAAACTTTAAACACCAAAATTCACTAATGTTGATTATCTGCATATGATTATATAAAAAGGTAATATTACCTGTACATATTCGGGTGCAAGATAAACAAAGATCTAAAAGTACTATCAGCAGAACCATTTTGTGACACTAAACCAGCCACGGACACAAAAAGTTAAGACACAAAAAATGTTTGTATCTTAGGCGAGTCCTTCCCTATTGAGGTATCCTTGCATATGTAGAAGCAACAGCGATAAGGACACCAACTCTGGTCCATCGGCATATGTATTTGATGTCCCTGAGGTGATTGCACTCTCAGCCACGTAGACTGCAGGCTTCGTGTTGAAAATTCACTTTAGTCTCACACATAATACATTAAGGTGGTGTTTGGGATTTACTTGTTCGTCTTCTCTAATAGGCTTATTTAAAATAGGCTCTTCAAAATATAGTGTCTAGATTGCTTAGTATGTAAAACAAAACAATCATAATGTGTAATCAATTTACAAAAGGTTTAGGTTTAGCCGTTTAGGTATAAATAAATTCTTGGTATAACTTTAGAAGATGTACCTTGCTAATACCAAGACCAGCAACAGCAATGTGAGCATAATTGGAATGAGCAATAAAGGAAACCTTGATAAGAAACTCCGGCTGTAGTGCTAGTGGATGATACATTCCTTCTGGGAAAAAAGAGTAGGCGGCTTTCTGACGGGATTCGGGAAACTGGATACATTGAGAATGAGTTAGCACATGACCCATATTTTACAGCTTTCACAATTTGTATAGAGTAGTTTCAGTTGTTTGTGTTTTACATATTGAACTCACATCAGGTTTACTTTGAACCACACGACCATTGTTAAATGTTATACTTAGTTGCCGCAATCCATCGGTATATGCAAAACATTACATGCTTATATTAAACAGCCCTCAAACTTATGAGACTGACCTGGTATAGAAGTCACTCACAAATTTTTACCCACCAATCCACACGCGCACCCCCTCCTTGCTGCTGCAAACAATGCATCAACATATTAAATCGTGAGGATAAGACAAATACATAAGTTCTCGCTTTAACAAAATCGAATGGTTGGTTTTTACCATATGATCAGGACCTATACAAAGCTTGTATCATTTATAAAATCAGCAGTCACGACTAATTATAGCAGCTTAAAAAAATCAGTCCACATAATTATGACCACAATTTATATACACAGCACAACTTATAACCACAACCCATGGATAGCTTGTATATTTATACACAATTAATATAACATCTGATACAACTTATGCACAACTTATAGCCATCCTCTTTGACTATTTTTAGTTTTGACGTACCTCGACGGAGAATTAATTCGTTCTTGTGATGGTGGGACTATAGCTTTGGACTGGTCGATAAACTTTGATGGTAATGACTATTATGTGCAGCTTCAATTCCCTATCATAATGACAGCAAACATACGTTTGAATAAGTAATCTTAGTTAAACTCGATGCCTATTGGTTGCAATTTAAACACCAAGGCAAAGCACACCAAATACAACAACAACAACAACGTACGGTCAAACAAAATCGATAACCTATTATTCTTTAACCCGTTTATGGCCCAAAATTAGCGAATAGTATGTATTTTGTGCTAAATCAGAAAAATGTTTAAAAAAAACATTTTACATTACACATGATGTTTAACAAATATATACGCACATATTGTCGGATTCTAAGTATGTCCACTAATTAGTCAATTCTATGACTACCTATATGTATAAATAAATAATAAACTCCCATTTTATAAAAGTGATTAACAGTGCACAGAACTAAATAAGACTTGAATATTGAGTCTATATGTCATTAGATATAATGCTCCCTCAGGAGGGATAAATGATATTGTGCGGTCACTTTCAAAGCGAGCTAGACATAAACAGCTATTAAAAGGACCGATTGAGTAAGCATTTCTACCCACATAAAAAATGAAATTTTAAGTAGGCATATTGATACATTTGAGCAATAATATTGCAAGACTTACTGATGAAATCTGATGTCTTCTAAATTAATGGGTTTTCCTTTTGGTGCTCGATGTTGAGCATCCATCATAAATCTGTCGTTAAGCCCAAGCTTGCACTCAGGCATTCCACTGCAAGAAACATTGACACATATTTAACCACTTATAGACTAAAACTTCAGGTAAAAGGCTATACTGAATTTGTAGATTAAGGGTGTTCCAGGTTGCTTATTTAAGTGCTTATATGCTTATCTGTTATGAAGTAGATAAACAGTTTTCAGTGTTTGGATAAAACTGTGTAATTGGTTATCTAACTTTAGAATATGATCGTCAGACTTCTTAAGTAGATAAGAACTTGAGCAGTAGCAATCCCAAACACCCCCTAATTGGTAAAAGGGGCAATATTATTAAGGCGAATAGACTTTTCATGGTTAATGCCATTTTCTTTAAATAACTAAGCCTTTTGCGGTAGTATAATAAAATTCAAACAGTATTTTAAAGCACCTCAAGCATGTCTTCATCTTTAATGCTCCAACGACTTCTGATCGAATTATGTATCTATACTTTCGATCACATCCAAGAATACCTGATAGCAAAAGATAACAAAGAAATTTACAATGCTTGACATCAGTAGCATAAAATCATCATCATAGTTCATTCAGAAGAGATACATACTTCATTCTTTTTGTAATGTATTCCTTCATTTTGGCATGATACAACATCAGTTACTGCCATTGGAGGGCTTTTTGTAACTTCCAATTTATATGCATCACGCCAAACCTATGCATAGGTAATACTAAGTTTAGGTTCATATTCTTGTTTTGTCTTTCTCGCATACAAACAAAATCAAAAGGCAATATTCAAAGGATCACCAGTAAATTTCCATTGTAATCAAGATACGGCTGAGGTTCCCGCTGGTATGAGAAGCTTTGAATAGTCCTATCGCATTGAGCCGTTGGCGCTTCACAAATTGACCCCTCGTTTCTGGAAAAGTGGCCGAAAATAAAAGTTAAAAAAAAGGAAAAAAATCTTAATTGTGAAAAAATGACCGATAATAAAAGATAAATGAAATTGTAGTCTTTATTTGGGTGTTTCCTCTTGACAGTTAAAACAAAGCAACAGGACCACATAAAAAAATAAAATAAGCTCATAAGACAGGAAAATAAGATAATCGGAACATCTTCAATTCATGGCTTATAAATAAGCCCCATAAGCTCAATTAAGAATAATAGTAACCCTTTTCCGCACTCCGCCCTACATCACTAATAAAAAAGCCGCTCCACCTATAATCATGTTATGCGATAGAAAAACTAAAGGAATTTTATAAGCGCCTAAAGTCATTTTTAATCCTCAAGTTCTTCTAATACCTTCATTAACCACAAAACCCGCTGCCGCCACTCCCACAATAACAAACGGTCCAAGTACAGTCCCACCTTCCGGGCATGCGCCCCAAAAAAGAGCACATGTAGTATCGTACCTGGCTGAAGCACAGTGTCCATGTTAACTTACCTTATAACCTGATAAGATTTCATACGCTAAATCGAAGCAAAATTTGCAAATATCACAGACATGTTACAATTGCTAAAGATAATAGTAGTTTATTGTACCTTGTTTGGTATGGTGTGTGGTTGAATCATTTTCTAAAAAAGTTGCAATAGAACAACCCATATCTCAGCTGCAATAAATAAGCTCATAAGGTCAGAAAAAAGCTAATCCAAACACCCTGAAACAAAACAACAGAACCCAACTTAAAACAATGAATCACCATAACAACACAAAAAGATTATAATCCACCTAACACTATAAAAAGATTATGATCCATTTCAGAAAACTAAAAACCCATCTCAAATTAATGAACATACCTCGTGTACCATGTTTGAAATACATCATTGAATTTGAAAAAAAAAAAAGCAAAAAAAAAAATTATAACAAATTTGACTGGAATTAAAAAAAAAAAAAAAAAAAAAAAAAAAATCTCAACTTTTTGGGCTAGCCATGGAGGGCAGCGGCCCCCATACTTCCTACATAGATCCGTCCCTGAACATGGCACCATCAGTTAAGGTGAACACCTAAACAGAGTTCAAAATTGAAAGGAATTAATTATATAGGATAAGAATAGTCATAGTCATAGAAACATTACAATTACTACATAATAAATAACCCTCTACTAACACAATCATCTAAAAATGTTGCCAATATAGCAAGATTGGAAACTTAAAAACGTACCTGCTATTCATATCCTTGTATCCTTAACGTCACAACATGTCCATTATTTTTTACATCAGTTAATCAATCAACAAACCCCAAAAAATGCAAAAAATTAAACCATGCCTCATTATTTTTTAGAGCCATTTTATCAAACCTGAGTATGCATCAAGAATACACATTATAAACAACCATTATTTTATAAATAATGTAAAAGATTAACTACCTTCATAAGTGAGCTTAGTAGGAGGCACGTCACCATAAACTCGGATCTAAACACGATGGATGATATAGTTGATCTCTATGTGGGTTTTAGAATTATATTTAATTGAAGATAATGAGATTTTGTGAACTTGTGCTTAATGGTGATTCGATCAAACAAATCAGTGTAAATATGAATCTCCATTG
>LBNU01000464.1:207988-299376 GCA_014162995.1 Artemisia annua
AAAAACATAAAGTATTCACTTTGATCTTGCAATCTCTTTTATTCAATTGAGTTTGTGTGTACAAGAACGTGGTAACAACACACTATTGTTGTTATCAAGAGATCGAATAACAAAAAGGTAAGGGGTTATCCATAGATCTACATAAACCCTAATTAGGGTTCATAACTTGTTCATTCCCAATCAAGAATTGCATACGGTACGTTTACTATTTATGTTTTAGTTAACTTTTATGTGTTATACTAGATCCTATGCTTCCGCTATTATGTGCTACTTTGTATTACTAATTTATTATGATAGTCATGATTATAAAATTCTAACACAAACAACCACTTGGATCATATGAAGGTATTGGAATATGGTATGCTTCCAGCTAAAACCCCCTCGCAAAGATATCCTTGGAGGCCACCTTGATCTCTAATATGGTACATCTTTAAGTATGAATATTTACAGGTTTCAAATTACAATGAACGATACTCATCCAACTATACCAATGCTTCCAAGCCTTGCCTTGCTATAAGATTTTGACTTTCAAAAAGTCAATGTTTTAGGAGGAAAAAAAAGTGTGATAGTTTCCAGACTTTTATCAAACCTTTAGCCTGTTCAATGTGTAATAAGGCTAGCCACCCGCCACATTCTTTGTTGTATTGTTATATATTTAGAATTCCACAGACAACATAATATGTGTCTGCAAAATATACAGAAATATATAAACAAAGGCAATGAAATGAGACATTTTCTCACCTGAAAATAAAAATACTCATATAGGATAAAATGTGGCTTTCACAAGCCTCAAAGATTGATTTCAAAAGATTTGGTCAAAGAAATCTTTATCGTTCTTTACTGTCTTCAACTTCTTAGAGTTTTAGCAACAAGCGAAACATAACGTTTATTAGATTTTGTGTGCCCAGTACTTTTGGTACATGTTACATTTTCTGTCAATCATTAACTACTTGCAACTAATAAACCTTGTTATAAGAATCATATAGCAGAACCAGATTTCAATTCGAATTCTTTACTCGAACTCACTAGAGTCTTGAGTCGAACTTCCTGCAACTTCTTCAACGAAATACTTGAGATTCATATAAGAAGATCCACTTTCTTTCATAGCTTCTCTTGCAAAATTCTTCCACTCCTTAGCTTTCTCTCTCATTG
Source organism: Artemisia annua (assembly GCA_014162995.1). Taxonomy (NCBI): domain Eukaryota; kingdom Viridiplantae; phylum Streptophyta; class Magnoliopsida; order Asterales; family Asteraceae; genus Artemisia; species Artemisia annua. Next base: position 209,141 of record LBNU01000464.1, read on the forward strand.
TTGCTCCCTTTTCATGCCCTCCCATTACCATTTCCAAGCACCTTTTTATCTCTTCACCTTCTACAACTCCGTCTTCATTAGCTGTTACCCTTATACCTGTTTCCCATACATCTTCTAGGAGCTTCGCGTTTGTCGTCTGATCTGTCCATTGAGGAAATGCCACAACAGGTACCCCACAAACTATACTCTCTAATGTTGAATTCCATCCACAATGTGTCACAAAACAGCCTAAAGACGGGTGCGATAGCACCTCTAACTGACTGCACCATGGCACTATCAAACCTAACTGTTCCAATTCCTTCATAAAGCTTAAGTTATCTTCTTCGTCCTCGCCTTTCTTCTCCCCTTCTTTTTCATCTCTGATCACCCACAAAAACGGCCTACCACTTTCTAACAAACCATGTGCCATTGCCTCCTTTTGTTTCTTTGAAAATACTAAAAGACTTCCAAAAGATATGTAAACAATAGACCCCTCAGGCTTTGAATTCATCCATTCCAAATAATCTTTTGATGATTCAAACAAATCTGCCCCAGAAGATTTGTCAGCTGAAACTATTCCATCCAAGAAAGCGGTTGGAAGCAACGGTCCTACAGCAATTAACTTTAGCTTGCCTTCAATATCTTTCAACGCCTCTTCCTCCAATGCATCAACAGTATTCACAAGCATTGTAGGATTGTCAACCGAATTTAGCCTCTCTATCTCTTCTTCAATTAAGCCCAACAAGAAACTGTATGGATTTGAAGGGAGAAGAAAAGAGGGGAGGTCACGACTTCTAAGCAATGGCAACCCTGGTAACTCTATGGACCATGAAGGTTCGTTGCAATCGTCCCCAATAAGTTCACCGTACCCGTTAAAGTAATAATAGTAAATTCGAAAAACGGATGCTGGTTGAATCCAAAGAAAGGCTGATGGCACGTTAAGTCCACAAGCCACTTCACCAGCCCAAGGAAGGAGGAGGGTGTAAACCAAACAAGTGACCGGGGTGCCATTTTCTGCATTAGAATGAATTGTATCTTTAATGCACTGTGTTCCCCCGGTCCTCAATTGAGTAAAGAATAGTTCGGGATCAGCTTTATTATTGTCGAGACCATCATCAAAGCCATCTGAAAAAATGGCAAAGTTAAAACACTCAGGGAGCCCGCCAGATTTGCTCATGCGACGGTAGGCAGACACTGAGGTGGAGAAGGTGACTTTGACACCTAATGGAATAAGTCGTTTTGCGAACTGGATAGCCGGGTTAATGTGACCTTGGGCTGGAAAGGTTATTATAAAGAAGTGAGGTTGTTTTTGACTCATAACAGTGGTCATTTTTTGTGTATGGTACGTTCAATTCGTATGAGTTAGTGAACTAGGAAGTGTGTTTATATGGTGTCCAATATCTAGGCAAGTAATGGTGACGTTTGTGGTGACCATGTAGAGAAAGATAGAATGATATGTGGTGGTGGTAGTGTTTCATGTTGTGCCAAAAGGCCAATATCTATAGAGATAGGAAGATTTACTGGAACTAAATCGTACATGGAGCTTATTTCTTAAAAGTTCAAACTCATTCCTCGGATCATATTATCATCTAAATCCTCCATTACACTTGCTAAAGAAATAAAAATGCAAATTAATCCTTCCGATATGGCGATATCTTCTCTGATCTTTCTCCACATGTATATTCTATTATAACCTCCTAAAAAAATAAAAAAATAAAAACAAGAAAAACATATACCCACGCAACATAAATAAACATGGTCATAGCTATTCCTCATCATCGCTTTGTGAGGCTACTATTGTTAACGCCACTCACCCATCGCTTCTTGCTGCGTGAAGGAGCTTGCCGATCGCTCACCAACCTTGCGTTGGGAGTAACCTTATATACTTAGAAGACCACAGACAACATATAATACTTATCTGCAAAATATACAGAAACAAAGCTTGATTTCGAAAGTTTTAGTCAAAGAAATCTTTATTGTTCTTTACTGTCTGTCTTCAACTTGGTTCATGCGAATTACATAATATCCCGCAGCATCCGTTTTGTTTTATGTACCTTTTATTTGTTCATGCATCATGGAAATTCCATACAGTCCCATACACACACACACACACACACACACACATTTCATAGTATCATGCAATCATATCATATGTTCTTTTATATAACTGATGATGTTTTGTTTTCCGGCTTGTATTCGGGCCTCTACCAAGTCACTAAGGTAACGTGCGTCATGTATGTCTTCACTACTACGCAAGTCGTGTTCCTTCTTCTCTTTGAGATATCCTTTTATTGATGCGAGTGTCTTTATGTGAACCAATTTATTTTTGTAATGATACTCGTAACATAATGATACCAAAATGTTTTGTATTGCCTTTGTAAAAGATAAAGATAGAAATTATAAAAACAACGATTTGTAGGCCCCAGAATATCGTTTTTTGTTATTTGTAACTATTGTAAATTTGTAATTGGCTTGTTCCGGAAGATATTACACTTAGCAAACTGTCAAAAAGGTGTTTTAAAGTGCACAAGAATGAAGTATTAAGTGCGAATACAAAAGCAGCAGATTGCCAAATTTTACTTGTAAGTTTTTATTCTTNGTTTATATGGTGTCCAATATCTAGGCAAGTAATGGTGACGTTTGTGGTGACCATGTAGAGAAAGATAGAATGATATGTGGTGGTGGTAGTGTTTCATGTTGTGCCAAAAGGCCAATATCTATAGAGATAGGAAGATTTACTGGAACTAAATCGTACATGGAGCTTATTTCTTAAAAGTTCAAACTCATTCCTCGGATCATATTATCATCTAAATCCTCCATTACACTTGCTAAAGAAATAAAAATGCAAATTAATCCTTCCGATATGGCGATATCTTCTCTGATCTTTCTCCACATGTATATTCTATTATAACCTCCTAAAAAAATAAAAAAATAAAAACAAGAAAAACATATACCCACGCAACATAAATAAACATGGTCATAGCTATTCCTCATCATCGCTTTGTGAGGCTACTATTGTTAACGCCACTCACCCATCGCTTCTTGCTGCGTGAAGGAGCTTGCCGATCGCTCACCAACCTTGCGTTGGGAGTAACCTTATATACTTAGAAGACCACAGACAACATATAATACTTATCTGCAAAATATACAGAAACAAAGCTTGATTTCGAAAGTTTTAGTCAAAGAAATCTTTATTGTTCTTTACTGTCTGTCTTCAACTTGGTTCATGCGAATTACATAATATCCCGCAGCATCCGTTTTGTTTTATGTACCTTTTATTTGTTCATGCATCATGGAAATTCCATACAGTCCCATACACACACACACACACACACACACACATTTCATAGTATCATGCAATCATATCATATGTTCTTTTATATAACTGATGATGTTTTGTTTTCCGGCTTGTATTCGGGCCTCTACCAAGTCACTAAGGTAACGTGCGTCATGTATGTCTTCACTACTACGCAAGTCGTGTTCCTTCTTCTCTTTGAGATATCCTTTTATTGATGCGAGTGTCTTTATGTGAACCAATTTATTTTTGTAATGATACTCGTAACATAATGATACCAAAATGTTTTGTATTGCCTTTGTAAAAGATAAAGATAGAAATTATAAAAACAACGATTTGTAGGCCCCAGAAGATCGTTTTTTGTTATTTGTAACTATTGTAAATTTGTAATTGGCTTGTTCCGGAAGATATTACACTTAGCAAACTGTCAAAAAGGTGTTTTAAAGTGCACAAGAATGAAGTATTAAGTGCGAATACAAAAGCAGCAGATTGCCAAATTTTACTTGTAAGTTTTTATTCTTTGTAAAATGTGTGTTCACAAAAATATGAAGGAAATGTAACTTGTGTTCACTTGGCGGGCGTACATTTTTTAAAATCTTACTAATAAGTTTGTTACACATACTAATATGTACTTGAAAACTTTAGCAAAATTTAAATAAATGATATAATGATTTTATATCTTATAATGCGACTTGCATTAAGTTTTGGTCAATACATAATTACTCCTCCCCCTCTTTTCGTCAATTTTGTCGTCTGCAACTGTGCATCGTTAGCATCTTTGCTTGATTGGGCGCGTTGATCGAGTAATTATATGTCATCTTTTTGAAGCTCGAAAGTTTTGTTTATGCCACAAAAGTTACCATTTTTTCTTATTTTCACCACTAATGTTTTAACTTATCCTAATCAAAACTTGATTTACAATAATACTGGCAGGGTATTCGCACAATGCGGCGGCGGGTATCATGTGACTAAATTTTGTTGCGATATATGTTTTTTCTAACAATAATTTTACGCATTTTAATTTCCAGTGAGCTACGTATTTTAAAGCTTAGTAAAACCATAGTAACAATGCGTACATATAAGATATGATGTTTTATAGATCCATCGAGATTGCCCTCGTGATGGAACTTATTTGTCAGGAGTAGGGGTGAGCATCGGGTTAAGACCGGACCGGACCGGCCAAACCTGGACTGACCGAGACCGATTTAGCCCAAAACCCCAAACCAAGGGCTGGACCGAATGTGTTCGGTCCGGTCCGGTCCAAAAAGGCAATGGTCTGTTTGTACGTAACATCGGANCATGCATCATGGAAATTCCATACAGTCCCATGCATACACGCACACACATTTCATAGTATCATGCAATCATATCATATGTTCTTTTATATAACTGATGATGTTTTGTTTTCCGGCTTGTATTCGGGCCTCTACCAAGTCACTAAGGTAACGTGCGTCATGCATGTCTTCACTACTACGCAAGTCGTGTTCCTTCTTCTCTTTGAGATATCCTTTTATTGATGCGAGTGTCTTTATGTGAACCAATTTATTTTTTTAATGATACTCGTAACATAATGATACCAAAATGTTTTGTATTGCCTTTGTAAAAGATAAAGATAGAAATTATAAAAACAACGATTTGTAGGCCCCAGAATATCGTTTTTTGTTATTTGTAACTATTGTAAATTTGTAATTGGCTTGTTCCGGAAGATATTACACTTAGCAAACTGTCAAAAAGGTGTTTTAAAGTGCACAAGAATGAAGTATTAAGTGCGAATACAAAAGCAGCAGATTGCCAAATTTTACTTGTAAGTTTTTATTCTTGTAAAATGTGTGTTCACAAAAATATGAAGGAAATGTAACTTGTGTTCACTTGGCGGGCGTACATTGTTTAAAATCTTACTAAGTTTGTTACACATACTAATATTATTTGAAAACTTTAGCAAAATTTAAATAAATGTTAAAATGATTTTATATCTTATAATGCGACTTGCATTGGGCGTACATTGTTTAAAATCTTACTAATAAGTTTGTTACACATACTAATATTATTTGAAAACTTTAGCAAAATTTAAATAAATGTTAAAATGATTTTATATCTTAAAATGCGACTTGCATTAAGTTTTGGTCAATACATAAGAGTGGAAGGTATGGTGAAGAGCTTGAAGTGCTCATTTGGGGCCCGCATCTTCCACATCACCTCAACACATCTTCACAACTAACCCCCTCCTCACTCACAACTAACATCAACTTACTCATTTGAGGCCCACCACTTACACCTTTAATTTTTTTTTTATTCGTTTACATGTTATATATTAAAAAAGAAAAAAGCTGCAACCCTCAGTAAACTTTAGCTCGTCGTATGCATGAAGAGGGAAGGAGTGGCGAGGCATGGCGAGCTCCACCTGGTGTGGTGGCGAGCTACAACGAGGCAAAAGCCTCCTCCACGTAGGACGACGAGCTCCTCCAACGAGCCCACACCTTCCCCTCTAATTACTCCTCCCCCTCTTTTCGTCAATTTTGTCGTTTGCAACTGTGCATCGTTAACATCTTTACTTGATCGGGCGCGTTGATCGAGTAAATTATATGTCATCTTTTTGAAGCTCGAAAGTTTTGTTTATGCCACAAAAGTTACCATTTTTCTTATTTTCACCACTAATGTTTTAACTTATCCTAATCAAAACTTGATTTACAATAATACTGGCAGGGTATCCGCACAATGCGGCGGCGGGTACCATGTGACTAAATTTTGTTGCGATATATGTTTTTTTCTAACAATAATTTTACGCATTTTAATTTCCAGTGAGCTACGTATTTTAAAGCTTAGTAAAACCACAGTAACAATGCGTACATATAAGATATGATGTTTTATAGATCTATCGAGATTGCCCTCGTGATGGAACGTATTTGTTAGGCAGGGGTGAGCATCGGGTTAAGACCGGACCGGACCGGCCAAACCTGGACTGACCGAGACCGATTTAGCCCAAAACCCTAGACCAAGGGCTTGACCGAATGTGTTCGGTCCGGTCTGGTCCAAAAAGGCAATGGTCTGTTTGTACGTAACACCGGACTGGACTAAACCCACTCGAGATCGAAATAAGAAAAAAGTTGGAACCGAGACCGGACAGTTGGTCTTTCGGTTCGGTCGTGTTTATGTCGGTCTGGTCGGTTTTAGGGTCGGCGATGCTCAGCCCTAGTCAGGAGCATACAACTTTGATGCATTTAAACTCTGGGTTCATATTTCTTGTATAATGTGGTTATGAAACAAACCTTTAGATAACCGAATTAGAGGATGGGTTACCATAGCCTCATAATTCCACCGAAAACTTTTTTTTCTCACTTTATTGTGAATAATATTTGGCTTGAGTCTTGACGTATTGCTTCTACACGAAAATGTTTAGTTACTTTATTAATTAACAATATAACTAGTTCAAATCCATAAATAATCTTACTTATATGTAGTTTTCATAAAAAATAAAAAATAAATAAAAAAATTAAAAAAATACGACTAGCACTTGTTTAGGACAATTCAAATGCTCAAGTTTGAGTTGGCTCATATATAACCTCGAATGAGTCACAAAATATATCAACAGTAAAATGTACAAGTTTTGATGTTTTTGACAAAATTTGTTGGATGTCATTTTATGATCTTCTTTTTCTTTTAAACCATGATTTTTGACACTTTGGCTGACTAATCAACGAAGTTTGAACCCCTCATCATACAATATCAAACCGGGTGAAGCTGAGCATTTGTCTCAAATATACCTACTTAATCAGGGTATCGTCATGACCATTTCTAACCTTTCCCATGACCACCTCAAAAGTGAGAACTGAATTCGGAATATCTTGTTAGAACAACCAAATATCTAACCACTAAATCATCTTTAATAGTGAAAATGATGAGCTTGAATAAGCTACTTTATGGCAATACACTTACTGGAGTTGACTTGCATATTTTTATATTTTATTGACACACACTATAATACAAGTAGACCAAGCAGCATGTAACAGATGTACAACGGTACAACCATTTACAACGTATCATGTTATGGTCAAATAAAAAATATATAATTACTCCTCCCCCTCTTTTCCTCAATTTTGTCAACTGCATCGTTAACATCTTTACTTGATTGGGCGCGTTGATCGAGTAATTACTAGTATATCTCATCTTTTTAAAGCTCGAAAGTTTTGTTTATAATGCCACAAAAGTTACCATTTTTCTTATTTTCACCACTGTTGTTTTAACTTATCCTAATCAAAACTTGATTTACAATAATATAAAAAAGTTTTGTTTATACCACATTAAGAGGGCTAGGTACAATGTGGTGCCGTGAGAAAAAAATTGTGCCACCTCAACACCTTTTTCTCATGGCACCAGTTTTGCATATGACACCAAAACACCCCTCCCTGGCATAACACGAGTTTCCTGGTGCCGTCATGCACTCTTGGACCCACATATATAGTTTTTTTTTCTTCATTTATTTAAATAAATGAATTATTAGTACACAATTACTTGAATAAAATGTTAAACCAAAAAAAATGTTAACCAAAAAATACGTACTAAAATATTCCAATTTTCAAATGCAAACCCAACACCCCAACTGGTATATTCATATACCCGGCCCAAAATCTAATTTAATATACCCGGCCCAATACTAAAAGTGATTAAACCTAATAATACTAGTACGTATTCCTTTCTTTCCCCTTCCAGCCACAAACACTTCGTCTTCTTCACTTCTTCCCGCTGCCAAACCTACAAACAAAAAAAACCCAACACATCACAAAAACACAACACAAATACAAACACAACACACAACACACAAACAAAAAAGAAACAAACCCACCCAAAAAAAAGAAAAATCGCTTGGCGTGAGCTGGTAGCCATGACGCTAGAAGCTACCAGCCCAACACCGGTGTGGTATGTTGCGCCATAGGCTCGCGCCGAGCACAATGGCTTGAGCCACCAGCCACTGTACCTAGCTCTCTAACAATGCGTAGATATAGATATGATGTGTTATAGATCTATCGAGATTGCCCTCGTGATGGAACTTATTTTTCAGGAGCATACAACTTTGATGCATTTAAATTATGGGTTCATATTTCTTATATAATGTGGTTATAAAACAAACCTTTAGATAACCAAATTAGAGGATGGGTTACCATAGCCTCATAATTCCACCGAAACCTTTTATTCTCACTTTTTATTCTCACTTTATTGTGAATATGAATATTTGACTTGACTCTTGTATAACCTAGAATAAGTCATATAATACGTCATTTTATGAGCTTTTTTTTTTTCTTTTTCTTTTAAGCCATTACTTTTAACACTTAGACCAACTAATCAAAGAATTTGAACCACTCATCATACAATATCAAACCGGGTAAAGCTGAGTATTTGTTTATAATATACACTATTTAACTGGGTTTCGTCATGACCCTTCTCATGACCACCTCAAAAGTGAGAACCGAATTTGGAATATCTTGTTAGAACAACCAAATATCTAACCACTAAATCATCTTTACTAGTGAAAAGGATGAGCTTGAATAAGCTACTTTATTGCAATACACTTACTGGAGTTGACTTGCATATTTTTATTTTTTATTGACACACACTATAATACAAGTAGACCAAGCAGCATGTAACAGATGTACAACCATTTACAACGTATCATGTTATGGTCAAATAAAAAATATACGCGTGCAAATCACCTCCTAAACTTACGCACTAACCACACCCTATGACTACGAGTCTCAAACTTTGTCACATAAAACTACAAAGGTTAAACAATAAACATAACATTAGTGTCTTGACTTAGAAATCTCAACTCAAAAGGGACCTGTTTAGCCAAAAACAAAAAACAAACCCATCCAATCCTAGTAAACACCAACTGTCAAAAAACCAGCCACCCCAATCCCAATCCTAAACCCCACCCTCACTCTCACCCATAGCGCGTGTCCCCCACTCTCCCACCCTTAAATAAAAAACCCATCTCTCTCTCTGTGTTGTGAACAATAGTAATGGAATTAGGAGGTCAAACAGCTAGGGGGGATACAGAAATAGGAGTAGGCGGAGGAGGAGGAGGAGCACCGAAACAAGTATGGAGAACAGTGATGACGTGGCTGTCTTTCTTATTTCAGATCTTTCTTCAGATCATTCGAGCTACTCCTTCTTTGATTAACTATAATAATTATTATTCTAATTCCTCGTCGAATGAGTTTGAACCTTTGTCTGTTGTCGAGTTGTCGGAATCTGCTTCTCCGACGCCGGCCTCCGTACTTATTCCGACCGCCGGTGACGTTGACCCCTCGAAAAAGCTCACGGTATGATATAATATGTTGTATTATAGTTAAGGGGTGTTTGTTTAAGGTTTATTTGTGGGCTTATGAGCTTATTTGATTTCGGCTTATATTTTATAGTCTCAAAATTGTGTCACTTTTCTTGAGATTTTTTGGCTTATTTTGGTGTTAGGCTTCTCGCTTTTTGTGGCTTATCTTGAAACTTTTCGGCTTATATAAGCTTATTATTATATAAGCCGCAAAGTTTCAAGATAAGCCACAAAAAGGGAGCTTATGAAACATATGCCCAAAACCAAATAAGCCGAAACAAAAATATATAAGCTAATAAGTCTCAAAGTAAGCCAAAAAATTTGAGCTTGTGAAATATAACCCGAAATCAAATAAGCTCATAAGCCCACAAATAAGCTTAAACAAATGCCTCGTTAGTTAGTTACTATTATAATGATTGATGATTGTTTTGTTTTTTTGTGTTGATATTTATTTTTGAATTTTTAGTTTGTTTTAGAGTATGAAAATAGATGATTGAATTTGGGTGTTTGGCGTTGAATAAAAGATTATAGAATGTAATGATTGTTGATGTGATTAGGCTCTCGTGTAGGTGGTGTGATGAGTAAGTAGGTCAGGGAAATTTGGTTAAAGTGCATACACGCAAAAGATTGTTCTTTTCTTACTACGCTTATTCTATGATTTTGGTATAATGTGCTATTAGGTTGCCATGGTCCCCTTTAGATGATGTTCAAAGAATGTTTGAAAAGGAAAAATAATATATTTTGATTAGATTGTAACGAGTTTTGTAAAAAGGTTTTCAACTGTTGATGTAAGCTGAAATGATATGTTTACCAAGATTGTAGATAAAGGTTTTAGACCATCGCTATCCCATCCCAGTTACAAGTTAGTCACCAAGGCCGAATGGTAGTTGTTGTGCTGTTTTTAGATTGATTTATGACAGTGAGAAGGTGAGATGGTTAACCCCAAGGGTGTTGTTAGGTGCTTAGCTATCATGTCTTAGGTTTGATTTCTGCTAGGTGCTATCGACTCTATGAGCCTCATTTTTGCTGGGCGATACCTGGACCGTCTAGAGAGGGTGCTTGCATGTTTCTAAAAACTAGCTAGGTTGTCGGTGCCAAATACAATGTTTACCAAAAGAAAGACATTATTTGTGTAACCATTGAGATTGATGATTCAAGATTTGAATCCCTAGGCCTTTGCCAATTGAGTGGAGAACCACCTTACACATTAAAATTTCATGAATTTTGATTATGTTTCTGTTACTTTTTCTAGAACATTGTATATTGCTTGTATGACTATGGACCTAGCACATTGTTGGATGACTATTGATCACAAAGAAAAAATGGCCAAATTCGGTACACATTAAAATCGTGCCCTTTTCCTAGAGATGTCTATTTTGCTGTTGCATCTGACAATGAACAAGCTTCACAGTAAACACCTTACTTCTACATGTAGTGCCATGTTGAATGATTAAGTGTTGGAATTTGTGTTTTATATGGTTATTGCTTGTCTGCTTAGGTCTTAAAACGGGTAGTTAAGATTTTTGACTAGGAAAGTGGCTCATATAACTCTGGCTGCAGGTGGTTCTTGACTTGGATGAAACTCTGGTATGTGCCTATGAGACTTCTAGTTTGCCAGCCATTGTTCGTCATCAAGCCATAGATGCTGGATTAAAGTGGTTTGAGCTAGAATGCATATCTTCAGAGAAGGTGACTATCGTTTATGCTCATCATTTATTACTGCTCTTTATCTATATTTTGAAGCAAGTTATTTAATATAATATCTGAACTTCTGCATAGAAGGATTTTGACGGCAAACCCAAAATCAACTATGTGACAGTATTTGAACGTCCTGGCTTGGATGAATTTCTAACCCAACTCAGTGCATTTGCTGATCTTGTGTTATTTACTGCTGGTCTTGAAGGTCTGCCATACACTTAACCTTTTCAATTTTTGTTGATTTTATCGATTTTAAACCTCCTGTTGATTCGTTTGAGTTGTCACTTTTTCACCATTGCAGGTTATGCTAAACCACTTGTTGACAGAATAGATGCTGAAAACAGGTTTAGTCGTAGACTTTATCGGCCTTCAACAAGTTCCACGTAAGTGCCTTTGCTTGTCACAACTTATTTACTTACTTTAGGACTTCGAATTTTATTTCTAAGCATAATTACAGACTCTGAATATACCAGAAGATGATTAAAATGAGGTTCTATGTGTTAGATTCTCCATTTAAATTATGAAATCTGGCAGGACTTTCATCCTAGAAGGATATACCTTTTACCAACACACTTTGAAGTTTGAACGACTTATGACATGTTTGACCAATTTCCTTATTAGCTAAAAATATTTTGACTTGACCCATATGAGATAAAATTTAGACTTTATGAGAGTGATTGGCAAGACAAGTCCTGTTAAATTTACCTTACAAGGCAATTAGATAATTTCTTTGCAACTGCACTACAATTGGTTTTATCTGCTACGGGCCTACTGCATACCCTGTTTCCACTATAACATTTGGAAAAATTGTAGTCCATATGCCACTTACCTTGAATTTTCTTAACACAATTGCAATATTGTATGAGTAACATTATCTGATCGGTTATATTACAATTTTAATGTGACTGCCATGTTTCAAATAATGATTTATGGAACCACCTCTACGTGTTTATTGATAGCATATTCTCATTCACATGATAGTTACATCTTAAACCTGCTATAGATAGTGAAAGGTGTTGCTTAAAGCTCATTTGTTTGTGGCTTGCAGGGAATTCAGGGAACATGTGAAGGATCTTTCCTGTATATCAACAAACTTTTGCAGAACTGTAATTGTTGACAACAATCCATTCAGTTTCTTATTGCAACCAGTCAATGGAATCCCATGCATACCTTTTTCAGCTGGACAACCACATGATGACCAGGTACCCCGGAATTGTATTTAAAAAAAGTAACATTTGCCATCACTATTATGAGTAAAATAATGATGTTCTGTGCAATATGCGCTTTTTGGGTTTATGTATTGTAGAGGTGGTAATTCCGACCCATATTCATATGAATGGACCGCTTTGGGTTGTGCAGTATTTCAAATAATATTTTTATTGCTAAAAACAAAACATGTCAAATGGGTCAAAACGTGTTCAACGTGTTCACTTCATCTTATTTTCACTTCATCTTATTTAAAAGTTTAGATTATTATCACCACAACAAAATAAATGTAATGTACTATTCATCTGTTTACTGATATCGCCACGTGTTATTTTTAATAACCTAATCAAACATGCTTACAATAATACAATCTATGCAGTTTATTGCATTAAATGGTTGAAAGTGGTTGGATATCTCTGTATAATGACTAGTACAATGAACTTTCTTGCACTTTGCCCATATTGTAATAATGTAGTTTCTTTAATCATGTTTAATTCATTAAAGGAACATATCCAAATGTGCTTGTGGGACAACAAAATCCACTCCATAAAAACTTTTATGACTGTCTTGAGTCTTTATCAAATCCATCTGATCCACCTATTTTGCAATCTCTAATTTACAGCAATCATTAATTGTGTGGGATTGCTACATATGCATAGACACCTAAAATACTAATGCTGGTGCCAAAAACCTTTGTTTATATGATAGATGTGTGTGTGTGTGTGTGTGTGTGTGTGTGTGTGTGTGTGTTTTTGGTTTTCCTGCATTACACGATAAATATATTAGGCACGTGATCAGTATTTCATAGTCTACCCAGCTATTTGCTCAACTTTTCTTATCCATCATGCTTTTATTGCAGTTTATTGCTCATATGTACTCACTACTGTTCTTGTTTATGCATAATTATCAGCTTCTTGAGGTCCTCCTCCCCCTTTTGAAGCAACTTTCTCAGCAAGGGGATGTAAGGCCTGTTCTGTATGAAAAGTTCCATATGCCCGAATGGTTTCAGAAACACGGAATCCCGGCTTCTTGCTGGGCAACACCTGGCTAAAGTTAACGTCTGTACAGAGTAGAAGCATTTTATTCCTGAACTTTGAGGCCCTAAGACACATAAATCAGCACCGTCAAGGGTTTTCTCAATACAGTGATAGTTTGGATGTCAGGGGCTGACTAAATTAAAAATAGCCGCAGGTAGTTCCTGGGATTCATATTTTCTTGGAAGTACCACATTTTGTATAGTTATCGAGTCATTAGTTATTGTTTCAATTGCTAAGGTCTGCTAACTCGTTTTGAAGCTCATTTATTGTAATTTGGTAAATATAGGATGCTGCATTTCGGGCCTGTTGTAATCTGTTCATTATAATTCTGATTTCCAAGTCTGTAAACCTCGTTTCTGTTCTAAAAAAAAGTCTGTAAACCTCGTTTAGATCAATAAATATTTGACATCACTCCGTTTAATTTATTCTACAATGTGCAGTGACTGCTGATCATATTGTTTTGTTGACATGGGTCCCAGGTACGCTTGATGTAAAATCCGACCAACAGTTGAGCAGCCTCATTCAGGTCTAGTTAACCATTCCTCACGTCATATGATAATTGGGACACTTAATTTATTTGTTCATTGAAACTCACATATATCTCCATGCATTTGATGGTGCTATTCTATACGTGCTGTCCAATTTGTCTATGCCATGGACACCCCGATGAAAGTAGGCTACTCGGCCTTAAGGGCTCCGCCTTATCTATAGAAGCAGTCAACTGATTTCCGAACGAGTTCTCTACCTACTCTGCTGATTGTAAGCCCTTATGCATAGAAATTAGAATATGATCGTTGTAGGTTTTTTCACTAATGAATTCAAACTGCTTGATATACCTTCTTTTATGTTCTCAATACATCTTCTATATAGTATAATGTTGCAATATAGTCGAACATTGCAGTTATTCGCAAGTATGACCTGATCAAGTTGACCACCAAATATAGTTGAATTTTAGTAAGATTTATTGTCTCTCAATTATTCAAATATTAGAGTATTCAAAGAAATGTTATAATATTCCATGATGATCCTAGTTCGCGTGAAACTTCCATCATCAAGAGTTTGAATCCTTCTCGAACTCTTTTAAGTAAATCCTCCCTCAGTTTTTTATATCCAGACATAAGGTACTATACTTTCTTTTTCTCGATACATTTGCAAATGAGTATATGACTACCAGTTAATGAAAGCTAATGAACTGTATACATATTGATGTAAGCATCTCAGAAGTGTATTGATCATGAGGTCAACAGTGTCACATTTATCATTATGCTTTATATATATGATATCTTTTGAGCTTTGGATCTATATCTTGTAGCTTTAAAAAGCTCATTAACCACACCTTTTAAAGACCTTAAATGCTATTTATGCTTAAACCAAGTGCCCAAAGTCTTAACATAACCACCACGGCTGACTTTTTGGAAACTACACATATCTTCTTTCGTTCGCACATCTTGACTACTGTATGCCCAATAAGTAGATAGAGGGATTGACTGAAACACTTAACGGTCAAGAAGTTTTGGTCCTTGAAAAAGTATTCCAAAACATGTCACCAATCCAGTGAACAAAACAAGAGAAGCAATGGAAGTGAAGAATCCGTGTGAACGANTAATCTTATCATAATAATTTTGTTAGGTCTGTTTTAAGAGAAGAAGAATAAGAAAAATCAAAATGGTCCCCAATTTTAATTTAGTGGGACTTTCATGTGCTGAAAACCAAGACTTGGTACAAATTCAGTGCATTTTGTCGAAGTACAACACGATAAAGTCACATCCAGTAATCTTATATGATCTTTCAGAAAAAGTTATTGTGGTTTCCTATAAGTTTAAGACCATCTTAGGCTGAACACAGTGGTGACCAGACGCGATCTGACGATGACCAAGTTGCCACAGTTGCGACCAAGTTATTTTATTTTATTTTTGTTTGTTGAAAAAAGGGTTTTCTAGTTTTTATTGTGTTTGAACTTGGTCGTTGAAACGACCTATTTCGTCCAAAATGGCACCCACGACCGACCACGACCAAAACCCCACAATGGGGGACCTGAGGACGACCGACCACGACCGAACTTGAGGACCGATCCACTGTGACTAGCCTAGTGAACTAAAACAATACATAATGACTTGTGAAATGCTAGAATATGTGTAAAGACTGGATTTCTTGGACGAGGTTTCACCCTTTGTGAGATGGTTATTAACTATTATAGAAGATGTGTTGCGAGACATTATTCGCTTGTTCTAGCATTTTACTTCCTACGTTATTGGCTCACAACACGTGTGAGTCTTGTATTATCGACGGTATGAGATCAATATAGAACTCATATTTGCCATAAAACCAATGAACCAATCATAGCCACCCATTTTTATTTTTCATTTTTTTAAAAAACAACATATCTTGCAAACGGTAAATCTTCAAGCTATAAAAAAATACCATCGCGACGAGAAATAAATCATCTTTCTATAGATATGCATTGTTATATACTTTCGACGAACTTTTTTTTTTAAAAATTTTCGCCCAGAAAAATCATATATGATTCGTAAAAATCACATATACAAATCATATATGATTTGTAAAAATCACATATGATTTGATTTTAACGAATCACATATGATTTTTACAAATCATATATGATTTTTCTGGGCGGAAATTTCGAAAAAAAAAGTTCATCGAAAAAAAAAGTTCGTCGAAAGTATATAACAATGCATGTCTATAGAAAGATAATTTAATTCTCGTCGCGATTGTATTTTTTTTTTCGCGTAATGATTTACGGTTTGCGAGATATTTAATTTTTTTAAAAAGGGTGAAAGTTTATTTTTTTATTTTGATAAAAAAATGTGTGGCTAAAATTGCTTGATTGGTTCTATGGTAAAAATTAGTTCTACACGGATCTTTTGGCTTGACGGTATTTCATCCAAAATTTCATATGATAAATGTAAATAAAGATCGTAATCTAGTAGACCACTACATCTTCTATACACTCTTGTGCACGCTTTATTTTGTTTTGAAAGGCAACTCTCATATCAGTTGTTATATACATTACCACACAACACAACCAAATAAAATCACACAATTTATTCTGGCGAGATTTGAACACATAACTTTTTGGTTGTAAACACTGGTTATGTCATATACATAACTTATATGTTTGTCAAAGGCTATTATTCACATATGTATCTTGAAAATTAAACTTTGACTCCTTTGAAGAGGTTAAAACTTACACCCACATTTACATTTTTGAGGTTTTTAGTTACGTCTTTGATTATTTACGGTGTATTTCTCTTTGATAATCTTGCTATATGAATTCATGCTTTACTATAAAAAATAAAAATAAAAATGTTGGGTTGTTTTCCTAAAGTAGAACTATGCTTTTAACTTTTAAGTGCCAACACAATAATGATACGCACAAGTATGAGATAACCTTTTTATATAAAACAAGACACTTCCAAGTCATTAAAACATATTCAAAGTCATGTTTACTTTGAATCCCGTGTAGTAAGGTTCACAACAAATTGTCGGTAAATCACCTTTCATTAATAAATCCCACAGCATATTTATATATTTTAGCCACAAGCATTTCCGTAAGTTATAAAGTATTTCATTATTGAGCAAGGATAATTGCCTTTTTAGTTCGCATAACTTGACGTTTTTAGGAATAAATTATTCAAGGGTAGGTGGAAAGTTAAGAACAATGACATACAAAGAATCTCCCAGCAACAATGACGATCTGTTAATTAATTTCATATATATTTGTTGAAGATACTGTTAACGAGATGTATATGTGATGAAGTGTTAACATGTGGTTGTGGAGTTTTTTTATTTCTTGGAATGGCATGTGGCATTCTTACTCAAACATTTAATATTTTGACATATCAAGTGACAAAATTATACTTGTAAAAGTTTTTACCTTAAAGTTTTTCAAAAACCTCTTTCGATTGGAGTTATAGAAGCCTCTTTTTGGGCTGTAGATTCGTAAACTTTTGAGTAAATTGGTTACAGTTTCTTTCGTCCATCCTTATTTTATACCGATCTTGTTAGCTAGATAAATATATATTTCTTTTTTTAGACGTCAAAACTCATGGACAATCTAATCTAGTAAAAACACTACCTAAGGTAGTGCTTAAACGCTACATAAGGTAATGCTAGCTTATAAAAACCCATGCTTAATGGCACCCGGACCATAAGCTTGATCGAATGGTTAAATAAGTCCTGTTGTAGGGTAAATTGCACGTAGGCTTGAACCAGATAAAACAAATGTAAATAACATGATAAGTGATACAGAATGCACGCAAACTAAATATTTATGTATGCATGTTATCACCATCTTTAAATTGCCATATTCTTAATCCAACTATTTTTAAATATTAAAAAAGTTGGCATGTCCTACTACTTTGTATGCTTAACAATTACGGAGTATAAAATTATCCATGTTTCCGTGCAATTTTGTCCCTTTTTAACAATGTTTTGTATTTTTCTATTTGTTTATTTTATATGAGAATTATTATTTTTCTAAGCTGAAGGGAAAAAGCAAATCATGAGGGCCACGACGGGTTGTTTTTCTATTTACAGTATATGAATATTGTATTTGTAACAACCCTTTAGATCTAATCCAGGGTGTAGACAGACAAAATTTTAACATATGTTTTAGCAGTGTATCGAAGTTAGTTAGGACTTGGGAGTAGTTTTATTTTTCCTTCAATGTTCGTTGTATTATAATATGATTAGCACTTTTAATCTTTATATTTAAAATGCAGAATTAACTATTAAAAGTACCCATATAGATGCTATACGAAATTAAAGTTAACACTTCATGTAATATATATCTGTTGTGTTGTCGTTTATGGTGCTATACAAAATTCTTTATTTGGGAATCTCAATAGAACCTTCAGAGGTCAAATTTGTATTTTCGTTTGGTCTACATTTAAAAGTAAACATATAAACCATGAAACCAATGGAGATTAATCGATCATTTAAGATAGTTTTTATTTTATTTTTTATTTTTATTTTTATTATTATTTTTTTAAATCATCACAACATATAATATAACAAATGGTTTTTAATGATAACCTAGATGATAACGTGTAATATGATATGAAAAAAAAATGAGATGACATTAATAGATATATTAAATGTGGATATTATTTGAAAAATAATTTTAGTTATAATTTCTAAATTAGTGCATAAATTTTTTATTTTACACCATTTAATTATTAAAATTATTCAATGTTTTTTATATTTAAAATATAATGACAATCAATATAAATAAGTACAAAACACATACCAATTCGTAATTCTAATATGCAAAGTTATATTCATTATGTTTGTCTTTTTGTCAAGATTAATGGTATCACATGTTGTGTGAAAACTCTTTAATAAAATGGTTGTAGGTTCAAGTCATGTTTAATACGTGTGAGATAGATTGTTGTATATATATTGTGTGAGATAAAAGTTGTCTTTCTGGAAAAATATATACAAATGTAAATATATAAATTTTTACATATATAAAACGTTCGCTATTAGGTAAACTCATGTAGAAGGCTAGTTTTTAAATTATTTCAACATTTATTTTGCATCCTTACTTAATATGAATATTCGTAATGTAGTATGAATTATTTAATATGACAATCACATGCTTATTTTTATAATATAACATAATCAATATTCTGATTATATTTAAATTGAGTAAGATCAAGTCATTTGAAAAATGAGTTTTATCTCCAATGCAAAAATACTTTTCAACAACTTTTTCAAGCACAAAACGCTTTTGATATGCCGCCCATAGTCCCATTGGAGATGCTCGTGACTTACATGTATAACACTATATAACAACGCTATTACTATAGTTTTACAAACATATCTTAACTACTTTATAATGCATTTAGGCCATTCCTAAAAAAGAATGCTTAAAAAATTCAGACAACATAGTTACTTGTTAAGGAAAGATTTGTCTTTGCTAGGAAATTAAGTGTCTTTAATTGAAATTAAATGTTTTTTATTGAAATTAAATATCTTTAATCATATATATTTGTAACAGCCCAATTTAACCATCATGTAGTATCAGCCCTCCAACCAGGTATTAATACTGAATAAAACGAGCAACCACGCACAAAAATAAGCCAACCACATATTTGTTTTTCTTTCATCTGTCTTCACGTTTTTTACAAGTTGATTATCATCAGAATGCAAAGACACAACCAAGACCCTCACCAATCACTCTTCAACTCTCATCCTAATCTATTCTAACTCGAAACAAAAAGAAACAAACCCAGATCTCAACCTTCTCTTTATATACCCACAAAGTTGTTATTAGAACAAAAGTATAAAAGAAATCACATCATAGATCCTCTTTTCACCGGTTTAGATAAAACAAAAACAAAGCACAACCTACCCTAGACCTTGTTATACAAGATCTTGAAGTCGAGCTCCTTGCAACATATTGGTGAAGAATAAAGCAGTAAGTGCGTTGTGGTTCAGTTGGAACAAGAAGAAATGAAAGAAAGATCTTAGTTTATTTTGTCTATGTTCGATTTGTATAAAGAAAGAAAGTGTCTTAATGTTTGATGTTCAGTTTGCTAAAAAAATGGTTTGATGTTCGGATGGATCTAGAACAAAGGATGCATTTTTGTTGTTGTGGTGGCTGAGTTGGTGTGAGAGTGAAGTTAGAGCGTGGGTTAGCATTTGTAGGGTAAAATAATTTTAGGGTGATGTTATATAGTGGGTATGTATATTATGTTAGGACTTTCACTTGAGCTTATTATATCATCCGAAATTTTGAATNATTGTATATTATGTTTGGACTTTCACTTGAGCTTATTATATCATCCGAAATTTTGGATTTGCATAATTATGTGATTGGGCCAAAAACTCGTTACAACTTACAAGTGTGGTTATGCAGGTTTTTGTTTAATTCTTTTTTCGAACAAAGTTTTTTGTTTAATTCGATTGGACGAATTTTTGTTAAAATTTTAGTTGTGAATTTTTGGGTGATATAATTTGATATTGGATTGAATTATTGGTATAATTTTGAACATGCTTTTTTTTTCTGGTTTCGTTTATTCGAATGTGGTTATACAACATCTATAAAGTAGCATCACTGGTTGCCCGCTAGGCCTTTTGCATTTAACTACACACAAAGATATTGTATCCCTCATGTTTTAAGATTTATTTATTGCCACTAGGCCTTTTGCATTTAAAGTAACATCTTGCTTACTAAAGTTATTGTTAGAAAAAAATATATAAATGAAAAACATTTGCTCGTCACAAAAGTTAGTCACGGGGTACCCGCCGCCGCATTACGCGGGTACCCTGTTAGTATTGCTTAAAAACAAGTTAACTTCAACATGTAAATTTAAATAATTATCTTAAGGCTGATTAGTATTAATACTAACTTTAAGATTATAAAAAATCATTAACTCAAATTTAATATTCTAAGAAATGTGCTATAAGTGTTTGTAACATTTTTATAATAACTTGTACACTTAAATTGTCTAGTAATATAAGTTTTAAAGTGTTGTAAAATTTACCTACTAAGTACTATAATTACGACAAAATTATTCATGCTTTATATAAGTAAGAAAGATAAGATAAGCATAAACATGAGATAACACATATTCTTTTAGCTGGCTAGTCCAAGTTAGTCTTCCTCAAGGGAAATGGATATTCTTATACCAAGGTTATAACCAAATGACTCCAACTATAACAAAATGTGTATCACGTATCAAATATGCAATTCTATTATTACATTCTACTTTTGATAAACTTATTTGTTAATTGTCATGTATTCATTACTTACGCAATTCTATTATTACATTCTACTTTTGATAAACTTATTTGTTAATTGTCATGTATTCATTACTTACGGAAATTCATCTTAATAAATTCAAATCTATATGTTTTAATAAAAGAATGAATAACTTACAAAATAATATTTATTTCGCATCATTCTTGACCAAGGCTGGTCACTTAAGAAAAATAGCATGAGTTCAATCTTTACTCTTGTTAAATTATAAGTTATTGTAATAGTTGAAAATCAAATATGTCTAATTCATGAGGAAATGTTAATTGGTACATATTACTATATAACTAATGTAGCGTCAAATGACGCCATCTCACGTCATTTTGGTTCCCGAAAATTTTTTTGCCCTGCTAACCAAGGCCCAGCCTTATTCACATAATATTGGGCCAATGTCTTACTGAACTAAAGTTGAAAAAAGGTACTAGATCGTTGGTCAAAATGACACATTTGTAATTTGTTAGAAACATTTTTTTGATAAAGTTACCAAACTAAAAGTATAAGCAATTCTATTTTTAAGTTGTATATTGTATGATTAAACTTACCATTCAATTTGTTTTTGTTCTAAAAACTTAACAGAATGATCTTTATCCCTCTCCTAACACTAAAACTAATATGTTAAAAAATACGCAACAAAAATCTTGCTAATAAACCCGGCCGCAATGCGGGGGATGTGCATAATTTTATAAGCAAAACTCGGGCCATGTATATCTTAAAGCCAGATCAACCACGTGAAACAACGCCCTGCCGCCCACCTCGTTGAGTTAAAGGTTCCTCCCCCCCCCCCCCAATTTAAGAGAAAATAATAAATGAAACAAGAAAAAATTATGTCAATTGACCAAATATGAAACACTCTGCATGTTTTGAACCAAACTTTTAAAAGGTCTTAGCTTTGGAGTTTTGGTATTCACTTGGCTTAATAAAAAGTTGACATGTTGCCAAATTTTGATAAAAGTGCTTTTATGTTCTTTTTTTATTGCTTATTTTTTCTATTTATACTTATGCTTAAAAATAAGTATTTATAAAATAATTACTTTTTGAACTAAAAGTTTCCATTTCCTTATAACATTTATAAAAATAATAATTTCAACAAAAAATTTCAATCGAGCTTATTTATCAAAGGTTTTAGTTTAATTGTAAGAATTAAAACTAATTTTAATTTAATATAAAAAAAATAAAAACAAACAACTTCTAAGCTGTTTATGAAAAACTGCTTTTCTGCTTAAAAAACCTTAAAAGCATGTGTTGTTTTGGTGTGAAAATTTCTCTGCTTAAAAAAAATGAAAAATAATAATAATAATAATAATAATAATAATAATAATAATAATAATAATAATAATAATAATAATAATAATAATAATAATAATAATAAATAAAAATAAATAAAATAAAATAAAAGGAATCCCAAACTAGTCTCCCTAATAGACTTATGAGAATATACTGGATGTTGTAGATTAAGCAAAGTGAAGAGCGAAATCCTCACTAAATTTAAACAGACTAAAGGTATGCTTAGCGAAATGGGCTCGAGTTGGAGCTGGGGTTAGAGTTGGAGCTTATATTGTAACACGAAAGTTAGAGCTTATATTCTTACAATCAGTGTTGCAAAAATCGGCCAACTCGGCCGATTAATCGGTGATTACAAGCTACAAGGCCTTGGAACTTGGAGAGATTTACAAGGAAATCGGCCGATTAATCAGCGATTACAAGGTAATCGGCCGATTAATCGGTAAAAAAACGCTACTCGACCCCGGACCGCCTCAGTACCGATTCACGATTTTTGCAACATTGCTTACAATATTGTTTGACGAATTAGTTGGAACTGAAGTTTATTAGTGTAAAATCGCATAAAGATATATCAAATTAAATTCAGATATATTTCAATATTACGTATTAATTCATCATATTTTAAAAAGTATTTAAGTAACTTAACTAACCATAAGCTCTCATAAGCTTGTAACTGGTTTAAAGAGGCTTTATGGCTTATAAAAATTTTCATACGCCTCTTATTTTAAAAGCTCAAACCTCTGTAAAACTCAATAAGCCTTACGCTAAACACAACCTAAATTAAGATTCAAAATCCTTAAATATGGATTTGTTCACAAATCACAACAATACAACATCCACAAAGTGGGCTTTTACTTTTTAATCTATTAGCTTAATTTACTCAGAAAACAAGCACCTTCTTAATGGGCTAGATTTGGACTCATACCTACAAATGGGCTCACAACCCGACCCGAAACCCAACATCTCAACCCAAATGACATCATTTCATGTAACCAAAACAATCTAGGTTTAGGGTTTTGAGTTCAGGGTTTTAATCATGGCGACATTAAGATCAATGGCAAAAGTTGATGAATGAAATGTAAAGCCTTTTTACATGTCTAAAATGGAGCTAATGTACATGTAATATGTAGTCTTAAACTGAGGTCCTTGCAATGAAAAATCAACCAAAGAAAACCGGATCCGTTAATCCCACATTGTTGAGAAAGCAAGCTTTTAATGTCTATATATGTAAAAGAATTCATACTTGTATCAAATCCTATAATGTTGTTTGAATAAGAATGTGCTTATCGTAAAGGTGAAATTGTGATGGAATTGCATAATGCTCCTTTTGCGATAGCTACATTCTTAGTAAGAAAAACATTTTTTTTTCAAAGTTTTGGTCACTTGCCTTTTTTGTTTTTATCCATTTAAATTTTGTTCGGGCGTCAATGTTTCTATCGTAAAGAATAGACAAAAATACACCGTTGGTCCCTAAACTTCCCAGAAAACATCATCATGGACCCTAAGTTTGGAAAATCGTCGTTGTACGTCCAAAACCCAAGTTTTTGAGGCCGATTGCGTCCTTTGACCTGTAATTCTAAGGTCAACGTCCATTTTGAGTTAAATCATCAAGGGGTATAATAGACCAAACACATTTTCACCATATGTTAGTTAAATCTAACCCAAACACCTTTAACATCATCATTATGTGCCTTAGTTGTTTCCCCGTAGTTACTAAGCATGACTCTTGATGGACATTGACTATATTAGTGTGTTCTTTCATCAAATGGTGTATTGACTTAGTTGGATGTTTGGACCCTTAGTTGTAAATTCATCGGTTGTCAATGCTTAGTTGTAAATTCATCACCACGTTTTGAGCTAGCAAGCGCTTCAACTACAGTTCTTGTATCTGCTGTCTCAACATCTACAATCAGATCATATTACTTTGAAAAGCTAATATATTGTCTTATTAGCATATATAAGCAATCATAAAAGAAGTAAACCCAATGTTAAAACATCATCCAGAGGGAAAAGGACATTTTATCATGCATTCAATGTAACAAGACTAACCCTTGTGTCACAACAATAAGCTTTTTAGATCAAATTCGTATCTCAGATATACCTTGTCCACGATAGGAAATGTATCCAAGATTTTGTACTTCTAGTATATTTTAACTTTGCTTTATCAGATTATACCACTGAAGTCCAAACATCCAACTAAGTGTTGACAACTGATGAATTTACAACTAAGGGTCCAAACATCCAAGTAAGTCAATACACCATTTGATGAAAGAACACACTAATATAGTCAATGTCCATCAAGAGCCATGCTTAGTAACTGCAGGGAAACAACTAAGGCACATAATGATGATGTTAAAGGTGTCTGTCTTAGATTTAACTAACATATGGTGAAAAATGTGTTTGGTATATTATACCCTTGATGATATAACTCAAAATGGACGTTGACCTTAGAATTACAGGTCAAAGGATGTTGGTTTGTGGATAAATATTAATATGTGCATGTCTAGTATTGAACCCGAAACCTCGGGATTTCACACATTACAAACAAGAATTAAAGTACAATAATTATATATTAAATGTTATGTTTATATATTTTTTAAACACTATAAGGACTTAGCGGTCGTTAGTTATTAACCGTATGGACTAACTATCGTTAGAAGCAAACGAGAAGGACTAGTATGTAATTAGATGCCAAGAAGGATCCGGAAGATCCTCTTGGATCTTGTGGCCAGTCGACAAAGGGTGGGAGAAACCCAACCCACATCAATCTTGTCCTCCAAGTTTTGCAACTAGTAATAATTAAGACAAAATTATTCATGCTTTATATAAGAAGTAAGAAAGATAAGATAAGCATAAACATGAGATAACACATATTCTTTTAGCTGGCTAATCCAAGTTGGTCTTCCTTAAGGGAAATAGAGATTCTTATACCAAAGTTATAACCAAATGACTCCAACTATAACAAAATGTGTATCACGTATCAAATATGCAATTCTATTATTACATTTTGATAAACTTATTTGTTTATTGTCATGTATTCATTACTTACGGAAATTCATCTTAATAAATTCAAATCTATATGTTTTAATAAAAGAATGAATAACTTACAAAATAATATTTATTTTCGCATCATCATTCTTTCAGCTCAGTCATATAATTGACCAAGGCTGGTCACTTAAGAAAAATAGCATGAGTTCAATCTTTACTCTTGTTAAATTATAAGTTATTGCAATAGTTGAAAATCAAATATGTCTAATTCATGAGGAAATGTTAATTGGTATTAAGTTAAAGGGGTTTTTTTTTTTTTTTTTTTTTTTTTTTTTTTTTTTCAATTTAAGAGAAAATAATAAATGAAACAAGAAAAAATTATGTCAATCGACCAAATATGAAAGACTTTGCATGTTTTGAACCAAGCTTTTAAAAGGTCTTAGCTTTGGAGTTTTGGTATTCACTTGGCTTAATAAAAAGTTGACATGTTGCCAAGTTTTGATAAAAGTGTTTTCTATTTTATTTATTTTATCTTTTTGCTTATTTATTCTATTTATACTTATGCTTAAAAATAAGTATTTATAAAATAATTACTTTTTGAACTAAAAGTTTCCATTTCCTTATAACATTTATAAAAATAAAAAAATTTCAATCGAGCTTATTTATAAAAGGTTTTAGTTTAATTGTAAGAGTTAAAACTAAATTTAATTTAATATAAAAAATAAAAATAAATAAGCAACTTCTAAGCTGTTTATGAAAAGCAGCTTTTCTGCTTAAAAAAACCTTAAAAGCATGTGGTGTTTTGGTGTAAAAACTTCTCTGCTTAAAAAAAATACAAATATAATAATAATAATAATAATAATAATAAATAAAATAAAATAAAAGGAATCCCAAACTGTCTCCCCAATAGACTTATGAGAATATACTGGATGTCGTAGATTAAGCAAAGTGAATGAGCGAAATCCTCACTAAATTTAAACAGACTAAGGGTTGCTTAGCGAAATGGGCTAGAGTTGGAGCTGGGGCTAGAGTTGGAGCGTATATCATACTCCCTCCTTCCCAAAATAAGTGTCCAGTTTGACTTTTCAGAGTCAAACTGGTTCAACTTTGAGCTTAAATATTCTTTTTGTGTTATATAATATTTGATGAAAAATTATACTATTGAAAAATACACTTAAAACCCAATCCATTCATATATTTTGCATCAAATATTATATAATAACCACAAAAATATTCAAGGTCAAAGTTGAACCAGTTTGACTCTGAAAAGTTAAACTGGACACTTATTTTAGGACGGAGGTAGTAACACGAAAGTTAGAGCTTATATTCTTACAATATTGTTTGACGAATTAGTTGAAACTAAAGCTTATTAGTGTAAAAGTGCATAAAGATATATCAAATTAAATTCAGATATATTTCAATATTACGTATTAATCCATCATATTTTAAAAGGTATTTAAGTAACTTGACTAACTATAAGCTCTCATAAGCTTGTTACAGGTTTAAAGAGGCTTATAAAAATTTTCATACGCCTCTTATTTTAAAAGCTCAAACCTCTGTAAAACTCAATAAGCCTTACGCTAAACACAACCTAAATTAAGATTCAAAATCCTTAAATATGGATTTGTTCACAAATCACAACAATACAACATCCACAAAGTGGGTTTTTACTTTTTAATCTACTAGAACGGGACCTGCGCAATGCGGCGGCGGGTACTGTGACTATATTTTGTGTTATTCGGTTATTCGGTTACACATTTGGTTGTCTTTATGCTTTATAAGTAGAGATGGTAAAGATGGTTAAGCCAAATAATTTTAGTTTTAACAACCAACCTGCTTCCTAAAAAACTTCCTAACCAACTTCCTAACCAACCTGCTTCCTAACCAATTAATTTTGAAATCCTTCCATAATAAGCAAGTAAAAGTCTGAATTTTAAGCCTTTATAATTATAGAATAGTCCCAAATGGGCTACATTTGGACTCATACATATAGGCTATGTTTGGCGCGAGAGATTATGGAAGATTATGGAGGCTTAAGATTATTTTTTTGAAAAATAAGCTTTCATCAAAAAATAATCTTTGTTTGGCAAACTAAGATTATGAATTATTTTAGAACAATAAGTTCCCAAAAAATAAGTTATCAGAACCAGCTTTTAAAAGATTATGGAGATTATTTTTCATAAATTAACTGATTTTAATCTTTTTCAGCAACAACACCAGCACTACTGCAAAAAAAAAACAGCTACAATTTTAATTTTTTTCAGCATCAGCACCAGCACCAGCATCAGTACCAGCAACAGCACCAGCATCAGCACCAGCATCAGTACCAGCAACAGCACCAGCATCAGCACCAGCAACATCTATTTTTGCCAAACATACCCGCAGTAGTATAGATTAGCTTAATTTACTCATAAAACAAGCACCTTCTTAATGGGCTACATTTGGACTCATACAGTCATACCTACAAATGGGCTCACAACCCGACCCGGAACCCATCAACTCAACCCAAATGACATCATTTCATGTAACCAAAACAATCTAGGTTTAGGGTTTTGAGTTCAGGGTTTTAATCATGGCGACATTAAGATCAATATCAAGATTATGCAACCGTATCCAATCTTTATCACCCAAATTCAGCCCCAAATCATTTGACTCATCATCATTCATCAAGTCCACCTTAAACCCCAAAAATTGTTCTTCATCTCGTACTGTTTCAAGGTTTGATCTTTATGCTATTTTAATGTGTTTTTAGTGAATATAATTTATGGGTTTTTGGTTTTGAATTGAATCTTGAAATGGGTCATTTTTAAAATGATGTAATGTTGAGTTATAAGGGTGTTTGGTTTTTTAGTTTATGCAATTTAAATGTGGTTTTAGTGAATATAATTTGTGGGTTATTGTTTTTGAGCTAAATCTTGAAATGGGTCATTTTGGAATTTTTATAATTTTGATATATAAGGGTGTTTGGTATTTACAGGTTGATTTTTTTTTAGCAATTTAAATGTGTTTTTAGTGAATATAATCTATGGGCTATTGTTTTTGAGGTAAAGCTTGAAATGGGTCATTTTGAAATATTTATAATCTTGAGATATAAGGGTGTTTGGTATTTCAAGATTTAAGTTTAATGCAATTTAAATGTGTTCGAAATGAACTTTAATTGGTTGGTTATTGTATTTTAAACTTTTTGTTAAATCTTAAAGTGGGTCGTAATGAGATTTATCGACTTTTTGAGGTATGAAGTAGGAAATTTCAAACTCTAGAGGGGTTGATTGTTGTGGTTTATTAGTTTGATTTCGTGTTGTGTTAGGTTACCAGTGGAGCTGAGTGCATTGTTGACAATGTTGCCGTTGCATAGTGCTGTTGCGTCATCGTGTTTAAAGTCGGGCTTGATGATCGAGTCGCAAAGCTGGGGATTAGTCCCTCAAGGTCTGTTTTTTATCCTTTAGTTTGTTAATGCTTATATGTAAGTGTTTGGTTTTCAGTATTTGACCTAAAAGTGGAATGGGTATTTGGCATTGCATTTTGAAAGTAATCACTCCGTATATGATATGGAATATATAGAATTAGGTTGTAAGCTGCAATAAATTTTTGGCCCCATTAGATAGCGCTTACATGGGATGTGCTTGCACTAGCTGAAGCCGTGATAATATTATAATGAGCTTTACTTGTTCCTTGGCAAATTCCTACCAAGTTTAGGATTCACATGTAGAATGACCGTTAGTTAAATAATCAAAACTAGCTCTGTTGCAGCTACCTTTAAAGGTCTACACCAAGTAATCAGTAATCACTAGAAACTTATTATTAGCACAATGACCGGATCACTTAGAAGAGCAATGCCAAACACCTCTTTAAGCGGATGAGTAATTAATCAGTTATCATCATACAATCCTCCTAGATGATCCTCCAAAGCCCGAGGTTTAGAATGCTGGTAAATCTGTAGATATAATGTTTGGATTATAAATAACTCAGGTCAAGCAACATGTACATTAGTATCGCAGTAAGAAGTATTTTGTAGTCTCCCACTTAGGGGTGTAAACGAGTCGAGCTTTAGTCGAATAACTCGAGCTGGTTCTGGCTCGAGCTTTATCAAGCCTCGAGCACAGAAAATAGTTTGAAATATTTAATGAGTTTAGCTCGAGCTTATATAGGCTCAACACTGGTTATTGTCGAGCTTTCCGAGCTTTGAGTAATACTACATATAAGTGCAAGTACTTATTTATGAATGCGTCGATCTTTTTGAGCCAAATTCAAATATTATATTATATTTTCATTTTTGTTGGTTTAAAAAAACCATCACAAATAAATCGAGAAAAAAAACCATCACAAATAAATCGAGCTCTTCGAGCAGAGCTCCAGCCTTATTAAAACTTTCTCAAGCCGAGCTCGAGCTTCCCTTATGAAGGCTCGTCGGGCTATCGAGCCGAACATAATATTGTCGTGTCGAGTCGAGCTCTGCCAAAGCTCTACTCGATTCAACTCGTTTACACCCCTACTCCCACTTAGTGATCATATAATCTAACATTGCCGACTGGCAATAGATATTTCTTTCTACTAGAACAAGTCCGATGTGAGCCAAAGCGAAAGAAATGACTCAACCGAGCGGATAATGAAATTAGTAGTATTCTACAAAGAAGAATTTAAATCATTGTGAACCATATGTGTTTTCTATTACTAGTATTAGTTATGTAGTTCTAATATTCTTTCATGGCCTGATATTGCAGGTATTTCAATGCCTTTATGATGCATCTTGCTGGCTTCTTAGACCGTGCGGAGGTCCGCATGTGTAGGATCATAGGTCAAACAAGCTCCTTCTTTTGACATGTAATGTTACGTTGGATAACAAGATTTTTGTTCATTTTAAGTAATACAGAAGATCAGACTTGATCGTCTTTCAATCTTTCTGTTGAGTGTTAAAGTGTATTCCCTTCTACCCGAATTGTCTGTTCTTCTTTGAAATAAAACATGAAGTTGTAGAAAGGGTGAATGTATGATCCATCCTTAAAAGGTGAGAGGGTCATGTCAATATTTCTTGTTGTCAAAAGAGTTGGTTCCTGTCGATTTATTTAATTCATATTTGACTTGGCAAAAGATTATCTGGTTATGGGGTTTAGGCTTATTCTTATGGTTATTGTTATTGCATTCACACAAATAGCTGTTGATGAACAATGTAAGTAGTAGATTTTTGGATATTACTCAGCAAGTTAGTTTGTAAACTAGTCTTTTGTGTGAGATGTGTATACTCTGCGTAAGGTAAGTTGTGGGTTCAGACCCGTTACGGACAAATGCGTGAGAATATGTTTGTGTTATTGTGTGAGATGTGTATACTATGGATGCCTTCTGAAAAATGATCCAGCTATTATCTTATCTGTTGTTATTATGATTTTACAATAGAATGAACTTTATTGCAAACATGTAAATGTGTTCATCAACCAAAGTTTGTTGGTTCAGATCTTGTTGTTGACATCATAAGATGAGATAGTGTGAGATAGATGATATGTGTGTGAAAAATTGCCGTTCAGAAAGAAATTAATGGGTTTGAAAATTCCATGTTACACTTTTGGCGAATCAATCAATCAAAATTGATTGACACACGAGTCTTGTGTTGTATGATATGATATTGATATGGTACCTTAGCAGTGTGCCAGTGTGCGAATGAGTTCTCGAGTTACTCGAACTCAAGTATTTCCTAACACCCCAAAGATGAAGGATGTTGAGCTATTGAATTGAGTTTAAACATAGACAATGGATTTTATGTCGGTTTTGAACTCGTAACAGTTGGTGACTTGGTGTATTATTATTGAGAAATGCTACATCCACAAAAATCATATAAAATTATATCCACACAATGACTTGGCAACCAAATGTGGAAGGTAAAATTCAAACGAAATAGCAAGTTAAAGATACAAGAAAACAAGCCTACCTTGAAAAATATGACCTTAAATCAAGAAACAACGATCAATCATTCGTGAGACACAATGCAAAAACGCAAAATAAAATACATTAGCATCATCTGCAACTTTGAAATCTATAAACTACGTCGTTGGACAAGGTTTCATGTTTTCGAAATTCTGCTTGACTTAATGGCTGAAACATTACCTGATAGAACATGTTATAGGTTGCACCATAGTCTTGAGCCTTGACTAGTTTCTGGTCCTATAAACGATCGTATATGTACATTGTACAACAACGATAATGCTGAATCTCTTTGAAACGGGGCATGACGAAAAATTATAAACCGTACATCTAAGAATAGACAGCTTTAAACAATCATGCGTATGTTTGACACAACTAGCTTTTAGTTGGAGCTCATGCTTATAAGAGCTGCAACTTATAAGAGCGGGAGCCGGGCTTTTATTTTTTAGCATATTTGAGAAATTAGTGGAAGTTGAAACTTATAAGTGAAAAATGACGAAAAGATATTCAAACAAACTAGACGAGTACCCGTGCATAGCATCGAGATTTTATAGCGACAGATAGTTTATTGATAAAAAAAAGTTTATAGGTTAAACATAATGTTTTGAAACCCGGTTCGACCCGGGT
The DNA here is from genome assembly GCA_014162995.1 of Artemisia annua. Classification (NCBI taxonomy): domain Eukaryota; kingdom Viridiplantae; phylum Streptophyta; class Magnoliopsida; order Asterales; family Asteraceae; genus Artemisia; species Artemisia annua. The sequence continues at coordinate 241,270 of LBNU01000464.1, forward strand.
GGTTCAACTGGTTGAACCGTTCCGGTCGAAAAACGGGTTTGAAGCATCTCGGGTCAACCCGGTTTGTGTTTTAATTGGTTGTATTTAATTTGGTATATATGTTTTTTATTGGTTGTACGATGTGAATAAATCATTGTACTTTTAAGTAATGGATATGTTTTGAAACCCGGTTCGACCCGGGTGGTTCAACCGGTTGAACCGTTCTGGTCGAAAAAAATGAGTCGATTTAAACCGGGTCAACTTGTTAGGTTGGGTCGAAAACGGGTCAAATTAAACTGGGTCAACCCACCGGGTTTGAAGCGTCCCGGGTCAACCCGATTTGTGTTTGAATTGGTTGTATTTAATTTGGTAGATATGCTTTAATTTGGTTGTACAATGTGAATAAATAATTGTACTTTTAAGTATTGAGGTGTTTTAAGAGTATTAATTACATTTCACTTTATCTCTTATTTGACCATTGTTGAAAACTCAACATTTCACTTGAAAACTCAACATTTCACTTTTGACCATTTTTCCATTATAAGTAGTAAAGATATCGATGTTATTTGAAGGGTATTAATGTATTTAGTTATTTAAAAAGACTACTAATTTAAGTAGTTAAACGAAAAATAATTAAATTTTAAGAGTTAATAAGGGTGTGTTTGATGCAGAAGGTTTTGAAGCATTTGAAAGCAGTGAACGTTGTGATTTTAATGCTCGTTTGATAATCATCAAGTAGTTTTATCTTCTTTTTGTCAAGATGCTGCTTTTTCAACGCTATATGAAGTAGCATTAGTGAGCGTTGAACATTTAAGAATTGCAATGATACAAAATTAAGTTAGTTTACACATTTTGATTACAACTACATATACGTCATATTTTTATATATAAAAAAACACAGTTACTGTTCACTGCTACTGTTTAATGCTATTATTACTTTTTTCAAACATACTCTAAATTTTTTGTTAGACAAACTAAATTTATCCTAAGTTCAAAAAAAAAAAATAATAATAATAAATAAAAATAATAAAAAAAAAATAAAAAAAAAAAAATCTAAATTTATCCTAAAAACTAACTTATTTTAAAAGCTCATTTGTTAAAAGCAAAGGGGTTGCTATAAAAACAATATAACTCTAAAGGGCATAAATGTAACTTAACCTCATCCAAATATAAACCAATCCAAAACTAATACACAAACCTTTCCTCTCCAAAACAGGCCTGCAATGGCCCTGAAACATCTCCACCCCCAACACCATCTTCATTCCTTCACACTCTGCAACTCACCATCATCTCTTTCATCAAATTTCAAACATGGGTTTAAATTTTTATTACCAAAATACCCTTTTAAACACTCACCATTACTTCATATCCACTCACACTTCACCACTCACTCTGCAAACCAACAACCCAATATCAGTAGGAGAATTTTAGACAAAATTGAAAAAGGGTTTTCTTCTTTTGGGGATAAAGATCAAAGGGTGTCAAAAAAGATTGCATTTTTGGCTGAAAATGAAAATGAAAATGAAAATGAAAATGGGGTTGGTTCAAAAAAGGGTAAAAATGCTTCTTTTGAGTCTAATGATCAAAGGGTATCGAAAAAGGTGACTTTTTTGGGTGAAAAGATGGATAATGGAAATGGGGTTGGTTCAAATAAGGTTAAAAATGGTAAAAAGGGTAAACTTGATTCATCTTTAGAGTCTAAAGAGCGAATGGTGTCGAAAAAGGTGACATTTTTAGGTGATAGAATGGATAATGAAAATGCGCGTAAAAAGGCTAAAAAGAGTGAAGTTGATTCATCTTTTGGGGGTAAAGAGCAAATGGTATCGGAAAATGGGGTTGATGGAAAAAGGTTTAAAAGGCCGAAAAAAGGTAAGCTTGATTCACCTGTAGTTGTTCTGCGTATAGGTTTAGAAATATGTTCGAAATTAGGTGATGTTATGGGTGCAATTGGGATATTTGATTTAGCGAAAAAAGAAGGAATAACTTTAGGCCAGTATCATTATGCTGTGATTTTGTATCTTTGTTCTTCGGCTGCGGTGGGTGTTGTTCAGCCAGCAAAAAGTGGGAGATCAGGTACTAATTTGGATGAAAAATCTCGATTATTTGAAGAACATAGTGGTGAATTAGATAGAGTTAGTCAGACGTTAGATGATGTAATCCAGTTGATAAATGATCATGAAAATTCGAAAGGTAGAACTCGAATTGAAGTAGGTGATAATGTTAAAGAATATGCACTCAAAAGGGGCTTTGAGATTTACGAAGAAATGGTTTCTGATGATGTCCCTATGAATGAAGCGATTTTGACATCTTTAGCTAGAATGGCAATGTCTAGAAATGACGGGGACATGGCGTTTGATATGGTAAAGAAAATGAAAGATTTAGGGATAAATCCTAGATTACGCTCATACGGTCCTGCTTTATCTGTTTTCTGCAATAATGGGAATCTTGATAAAGCGTTTGAGGTTGAAGAACATATGTTGTCTCATGGTGTTTATCCGGAAGAACCTGAACTGGAATTACTTTTGAGAGTGAGTATAGAAGCTAGTAGAAGTGATAAAGTTTATTACTTGTTGCATAAACTAAGAACAGGTGTAAGAAAAGTGTTGCCTTCGACCGCAGATGTGATTGAAAAGTGGTTTAATAGTAAAACCGCGTCAAGAGTTGGAAAAAGAAAATGGGATCAACAGTTGATTAACAAAGCGGTTGAAAATGGAGGTGGAGGGTGGCATGGTCAAGGGTGGTTGGGTAGTGGAAAGTGGAATGTTAAGAGATCGTTTGTTGGAAAAGACGGGTTATGTAAATGTTGTGGTGAAAAGTTGGTAACCATTGATCTTGATCCGGTAGAGACTGAAAGATTTGCTGAATCGGTCGCGAAAATAGCTAAACAAAGAGATAGAAATTCAAACTTTGAGAAATTTCAAGTATGTAAAGCAATTTCGTTTATCTTAATTTACTGTTTTCTATCATAGTCGTCTGAGATACATGAGTCACATATATGCACTTTTTGCAAGTCTAAGGCTTATTTTGTTCATGTAAAAATGCATATACATATATCAAGTTTATATCTACTTTTCACAAATAAGCAAATTTATTGAAATATATTTTTTGTTCACTTATAGAAATGGCTTGATTACTACGGACCCTTTGAAGCAGTTGTGGATGGAGCAAATGTTGGTCTTTTCAGTCAACGGCGATTTAAACCATCCAAGGTAAGTCGTTTGGTGATTGCTCATCAAGCATCAAGTTAAAGATTTATATTAAGTTTCGGCGCTTTTATTTTTTTATTTTATTTTATTTATTTTTTATTTTTAAATTGCAGGTCAATACTATTGCAAATGGAATCAGGCAGATGCTTCCTTCTAAGAAGTGGCCACTGGTTATCTTACATAATAGGCGTATAACCGGTGATAAAATGGATGAAGGATTGAATAAGACACTAGTCGAGAAGTGGAAAACTGCTGATGCGCTTTATGCAACACCTACAGGATCAAACGATGATTGGTAAGCTGCTACTTCACTACAACTCTTCACTTTTTTTCTTTATATTTATATGTTAATTGGAAAGGCGTCATTCTTTTCTATCAGGTATTGGTTGTATGCAGCTATAAAATTTAAGTGCTTACTTGTGACGAATGATGAGATGAGAGACCATTTGTTTCAACTCTTGGGGAATGATTTTTTCCCTAAATGGAAAGAAAGGCATCAGGTCAGTAATTATTTTTGAGGTCAAGAACTATTAACATTTTTTACACCCCTCTAGTTCAATCTTCAAGATTTTATCTAGTTATGTCAATTTGAAAGTTTAAAAGTAGTTTGTTTGACTTTAGAAAGTCAAATCATGACGCTGCTTGTCAAACAGATGAGAGTGTAAGCTTATTTTTTTTTACATTAAATCCTTCTATGTAAGAGAAGGAATTGTTAAACAATCAACACGTGCCGATTAGCATAACTTCAAACAGTGAAATATAATCCAAACACCATATCTACAAGCCTTTTTATAAGCCAATATGTGATATTGATGAATCAAATTTAGTTGATTATTTTCAAAATGTACATCCAAACACCCCCGTAGGTTTTTTGGTATGATGAATGTTCACCTGAATTTTCCCAATTATTCCATACTCAAGTAATCCGACCACCATAAATTCAGCTTCCAGCAAGTTCCATTTTATTCTAATCTAGTAACAAGCTCTTCCTAATTTCAGGTCCGCTTTAATTTTAGCGATACAGGTCCAGTTTACCACATGCCACCTCCATGTTCAGTTGTAATTCAGGTAGTAATTTACTTTTTTTTAACCAACCATTGGTGTAATGATTGAAAACCGTTCGAGTTGTATGAACCTGTGTCTAAGCATTTTAATACTCGCCAGGAATCGAGCAAAGGCCATTGGCATATCCCTATTGCTTCAGAACAAGATTCTGAAGAGGAAAGAGTGTGGATGTGCGTTACACGTGATAAATCAAGTAAAGATAGCCAAGAATCTATCAACGTGACCGAAGGTAACAGTGAAGTTTGATGTTCGTTTTTGGGTTTATTCTTTTCCATCTTGTTCATTTTCTTGATCGAGCTAACTATTAACATACTTAATATTTCTATGACTAGAATCTGGACAAAAGGAACTTTCAGGATCTGATTTTGGAACCAAAAATCGGCAAAAGACACGACATAAGCATACGCCTCAAGAAGTCCATGGAAGTCTAAGAAAAACCCTTCTGTCATCACTTCCTATAAAACAAGATACAATTTTGACTCGAATCACAGCAGCAGAGAAGCTTAGTCAATCTATTATAGATTTTCAAATATGAGATGATATGAATCGATTTTAGTTGACCCTCTACTGTAGATGAACCGAAGTTTTTTTTAGTTGACCCTGTTGTCATTTATTTTCTGAATGGCCATTTTTGTAAAAATGTATGTCTAGATAATAATGAAATCAATGCAAATTTCTTGAGAGCTACTACAAAATTACTTCAAAATTTCATATGGTTTGCATTTATATGATACTAGTTTATACTATTTAAGCAAAACTATAGTGCCTCAGGCTTTCAACTAGTATTACACAAAACTCAAAATTCTGTTGGCTAGAGATTAGTATAACGACCAGAGGTTGATCCTTTCCTTCTTCGACGCCTCTTTAGTCTGATTCTCCAGAAATTTATTAGGAGCAAAATCCCTGAAAATAGTAAGAAAACTATGAGCATTTATTGCCAAAAAGATGATATTTAGACGTTCTATCTTTGCAAATATATCTACTTACCTACAACCGCAACAACAGCTGGTACAAGCCAATGACTTGGAAATACAACCGGGGCGTCCAGCTGCAAAAAAGAAATCAAATATTAAGACACCTGAAATCTTAAATATTAATAAGGCAATATATTGAAAAGCTTGTAATGTTAGTTGCTTACATCATCACTGTACAGCAATCCTAAAAATCTATTGCCTGAAGAATTTTCTTTATTTTTGTCAAGAACCTTGGGTCCTTTTGAGATCGAGAAATCGGCTGAAGAATTTAGGCCCCTGCCAAGATCAATTGCTTTATACCCCGGCAATCTACGGTTTCGTCCTCTAACCTGTAAACTATATCCCTTTGTTCCCCACACATCAAACCTGGAATCACTCCTGCAGGTCAATTCCTTTCCAACAACCGCAGAATATGTTGAGAAATTCAAATCAGTCCTTCGGGAGGGTAACTGATCATCGTCTTGGTGCAAGGCCGCTTTTTGTTTCGCCGACTTTGAGAAAAGTATGGGATCCTTGACATTACTGCCTGTGAACTCTAGTATTTTGCGTAGAAGCCAATAGCAATTGGTAACCATATGACTGCCGTCCAAACAGTTGGAATCTCCATATACAGCAATTCGACTCCCTCCAACCTCCACTAGGCCAAGAATAGCTGAATCAGCCTGCTACAATTCACACACACACACAATTAGTATTTTAGCGGTAATGTACATCCCACAAAAACACACAACTCGACATAGGGGTGGTTGGACTTGCGTTTTAAAACTGAGTTTATCTGATTATTTACGGTAATTATCAGTTTTGGACAATCAGTTGAACTGTAGTGCAACGACGCTGATTTCCAAAGGTTAGAATAATCTTATCCTGCCACCCCTTCTTTTAACCTAACTTGAGAGATTCTACCCCGACAGCGCAATAACAGATCTTTTATTTCCATAAAAAGTTATTGTGTGATTTAGAATAAATCAGATAATTTTTTGCAATGAAAAGGTCTAATGAGTAATGAACTAATGACACGGATTCAAGAGATGATACGGAATATATTTGTGTTGTTTTATGTTTATTTACCATACGAAAAATGAAAGTAGGAAAGTTGAGCTTTGCTTACATTGTCTGTGCCAGAAGCTAGGAAACTATGAGTGGCCCCACTCTCTGAGCTGTCATAAAAGGGGAAACTATGCACATACCCACCTGCCGGGAATTTGGCAATGTTGGTCCCAGAAGCATATCTGATCTGCTCGTCATTTAAATTGAAGTTACCGTTTAGGATCCTATCTCCAAAAGCAATACCAAATGGTGCCAAAAGATCATTTAATGCAGGAATATTGGCTCCACCAGTAACAGGAGTCCACCAGCTTCGTGTATTATCATCAAAAAACCTCATTTTAACCATTGTGTCAACGTTATACCAATCAGCAAATACGACCAAACTAAGTCCAGTATTTACAACATCGTCCCTCAGCTTCTGAATCTCTTCTTCAAAATACTCATCTTCAAGATCCACTAACAAAAGTGTTCCGTATTGACGAGCATCAAAGCATGTCAGAGGTGAACCAAGTGTTTCCACATAGTATCCTGCATCTCTTAACATATTAAACATGATATGAAAATTAGTATGCAGATGGTCTCCATGCCAATCAAGAATGTCATTACGAACATCCAATGAGTCTCTAGGAATGTAACCGGGCGGGTATTTAATACTATGAAATTGATCCCACAAAATACGCATTGATCTTGGAGGAGTTGGAATCACTTTCAGTTTCAAATGTAGCACACATGTACTGTGTCGAAACGACTTTTCACCTAAAGCGGGAGGACTGTAAATCTTCACTGTGACGTTACCCTCGATATCCCCAGCAAATTGAGCCCCTTCTTCCTTGATTTGCATATGGAGTGCAAGATACCCCGTCCATGGCCAAATAACATCAGAATACGTGAAATGAATACTTAAAAGATTACTTTCCTCGTTTGCAGGATGCCAAACAGGTTGACTTTCAACATAACCGATTACTCCCATTCCGTTCAGTATAGTGGTGTTGAAAAGAACAGGCATTGCATCTGCATAGAGTGGTTGTTGGCAAAACGGCCAGGAATAAGGACAGTCTGTATAATCAAGAACACTAGGGAAGATGCTTGCTCGTGGTTTATAGTTTTTTAATATTTCATACGATTCCAAAAGATCAACACGCCCTGCACCTTGCTCATACATGTTAGGACCAGAAAGTTTTGCAGCTCCTTCAACTAGGGCTTGTTTCATGCTTGCTGGATTTAAGATCTGTTTTCTATCATTTTCAGGGATTACACTAACGAGAAGACACACTACACCAGCAACCACGGGACTTGCCACACTTGTGCCTGATAAAGTTTTACAACCAGTGCTAATCTTGGATCCCATAATTTCTCGACCGTATGCAACAACATCTGGTTTTACACGTCCATATCTGCGAAATAAATATTATGGCCATAAGTTCAAATGTTCATGAGATTTTGTAACGGTTACCAACTTAGGAGTAAATAATTAATTACCCATGGGGAATTTCCCAAGTGCTCATGCCACGTGATGAGAATGAAGCAATGTGATCGTCGTAATCTATACCCCCGACACCAATGACATCACTTTGATCAGCGGGATTGTTCAGTGTACCATAAAGGGGTCCATCATTTCCAATTGCAGAGACCATAATAATATTGCTTGCTGTCAATTCCAACACCTGATAACAGGTCAACCAATTTGGGTCAAAACGAGGAAATACTGAAAACTAGTCGACACAAGTTAAGATAAAAAAGACTCTCACTTTCTCTACAAAGGGAAGATCCAAGTAATCAGGACCACCGATGCTCAAGTTTAAAACATCCATGTTGCTTGCGATTGCATAATTGAACGCATCTAAAAACCATGACGTGTATGACACCTGCAATAAGCTGAATAAAAACTTACCATCTTAAGAAAATCATAAAACGACTAAACACATTTAATAGCATAAAAACCATATGAGATGCTCATGAATTGAAATGCTATACAATATGCATTACCTGTGCATCTGTAAACACGCGGAAAGCATAAATCTCGGTGTCCGGTGCAAAACCAAGGCATTCTGCATCTTCACCAGCAATAACTCCAGCAACAAATGTACCATGTCCAAGATTGTCATTTAAAGTATCTTCATTGGTCCAATTAGTGCGCTCCTGACATCGTTAAAAACAGAAGTTAGATTCTTATTTTCTTACTATATGAGTTTTACAAATTCAACCGATCTTTAAGCACAGTTCCATTAAGGTTATATTGTCAGTATTACCTTGATATTGCGGAAATGAGGATGGTCAGAACGAATTCCGGTGTCAAATATAGCCATCCTAACTTTTGCACCGGTGTACCCTTTTGACCAAAGTGCATCTGCTCCAAACAAGGACGTAACTTGAGATCTCTGCAGGGAAGGTATACATATCACACTGTGTGGGAAGTCCTCAAGATTGAATATTGATTATGTATAATGATACGACTCAACATATGTTATGCGTATCTCAAGAGAGCTTGCAACCAATGTGCCCAATAACTTGTTATTTGTAATAAATGATTATTCATGTAAGGCATAAAACGTCAAGTCTCATCTCAACTACTTTAAATCGGTATCATGCACGGCATAGTTTTTAATGTGCCCTGATAGTTGACATCTTCATCACCTATATTTCACATAATAATCACATCCCAAACATTTTGCATCATCCAAACTCGTGTCCACATAAAAGTAACATAGTATAATTATTTCCTTCAAATTTTCAGTTTTACGTGTACTCAACTAAAACTATTTCCTAGGAAAGCTAAGACCAAATCAAATCATTACAAATATTAATCACTCCTTCAATAATACCGTAATCAGCTAACGTCTGTAATCTCATAATACGCACTTTCATTGAACAAACACAATTTCATCCCAAAATACACACTTTCTAGTCACTGTATAGTATTAGATAATGTCTACACATCATAGCAATCACATACATTGACAATTTCGTAATTAATCTTTTCACATTTAATCCTAACAACTATCTATCTCCAAAATGGCCTAGCTGTAAGGAGTCCCCAAAGTCTCAGAAGAGACCAGGGCTGGGTTAACATCTTGGGAAATGGCCACGTGAATACCGTTTAGGCCACTTTCTAGCTCTAGTTCCCCGTTTAGCGGGTGTTTGTTTCGGCTTATATAGCCGGCTTATGGCTTATTTGGTTTTCGGCTTATGTTTCATAAGTTCATCTTTTGTGGCTTATTTAGAAACTTTTCGACACTTTTCGACTTATATAAGCTTATATAAGCCAAAAAGTTTCAAAATAAGCCACAAAAGGTGACCTTATGAAACATAAGCCGAAAACCAAATAAGCCCGCTATATAAGCCGAAACAAATACCCCCCTTACGTATATAATCCTAACAAATACAGCATATTCTACATAAAACCGCACATCGACTAAAACACCAAAATCTACCTGCGAAAGCACACGTCTCCCCCAATTAATCGTCTGATTCACCGTCACCGCCTCAACCACATTCCCCTCCCCCTCCCCCTCAAACGACATTTTCGTAAAAATCTTCCCGGGCTTCTTCTTCATCCCCCCTCCCTCCACTTCACCTTCACCTCCACCCAACAAACTCCTTAACCGATAACTCGTATCAACCGTCACATCCTTCACCATCTCCAACCTTCCAAACTCACCCACAACCCTCTCCGCCGCCACCTCATCCACCGCCACCACCCCAAAATCCGTCGGAAAACCCGCTGCTGCGTTATTCCGATCAACCCAATTCCAGTTCTTTAACGAATCATTCACTTGGGTTATCAAATACTGTTTGTGATCATTGGCTTGCTTGTATTGAGTGAATCTGACTATGTAGTTGGTTCTGTTGGGATTTGATTTGGGGGGTTGATGGGGTTTGTTAAAGAAGTGTTTATATGTGATGATTGAGATGAGTAAGATGAGTAGAGATAGATTTAGTTTCTGGGTTTTCATTTCGCCGGAGATTGGTCGGAAATACGGCTCATCGGAATCGGATGTGTTTTTTTTTTCCGGTGAGGTGTGGGTTTTGGTTGGACGGGGAAGGTGGTGGTGTGTATCTTGTTTGGATTTTGTTTTGTTTTGTTTGGTTTGGTTTGTGTCAGTCACTCGTCTTATATCTGTGTGGAAGATTGGAAGAAGTAGTGAAGTAATGTACAGAGATAAGGGGAGCATTTCTACCGTTTGGACCGGACCGACTAACAAAACCGACCGAAAACTGGACCGACTAAAAAATCGAAAAAACTTGCCAAAATCTTACCTAATTGGACCGGACCGACCGAAGACCGATCGGATCGAACCGGACCGAGACCGGACCGACCACATTCGGTCCAGTCTCAGTCTATGATTTTTCCCTAACTCGGTCTTCGGTCTTCGGTCCGGTCCGGTTCGGTTTTTGGACCGTGATCACCCCTATATAGGGATGAGGAAAATAACTTGAAAACCGAATCGAACCAGAAAACCGAGCTGAAACAGTCTGAATGGAATTGAACCGATCATGTCGATACGGATTGTTCGGTTCAGTTCAAGTCAAAAAGCGAGAAACACATCTAAACCATATAAACCTAATAGAACGAGCCAACATAAAACCGAACAAAACCGAGTCATTTTAGTTCGGTTCTCAGTTCGGTTTGGTTCAATTTTGAATCGATGCTCAGCCAAACCTGTTAGGTATTTAGCACATCATCAAACCATCCACCACGCAGCCGTAGTTATGATCATCAAACCAAACATATAAACATAACCCTTCAATATATCTTTTAAAAAAAAATAAACTATAAAAATCATCCTTATGGTTTGTTAATTTTGACACTAATCATCCCTTACTGATACTATTTTTTTGGGTAAAGGGATCTCCACCCTGGTAAAATATATTAACCAAATAAACTTTTAAAGTACAATGGAATGTGGCTGAAGTACCACATTAACCTCAAGCAAACGCTTGAACAACCACTAGAACATTTATGACATGCCATAAATGAACAACTAGCTACGAAAAACTAGAACAACCATGAAAGAAAAAACATGCACGAATCAACATCGCATATTACTTCCTCGACTTGCCTTGGACCTTAAAATCAAACATCTTGTTAAATTCCTCCAATTGCCCAGGTAAATCAAGAACCTGGGCAGCGTAATCATCAGAAAAATAACCTTCAAGCTCGTTTTGTCCTCCAGCTGATGACAGGTAACTACTCATAGGATCGTCTGGCTCAAGAACCTCATCATCACTATCAGATACAACCACATTACCTACCTTAGAGAAAGGATTACCCTTCTTAATCCCCTCAACCACCGGAACAGGTTTCCCATTATCATCCACAAGCGTTCCTATCCCATCAATAATGAGCTTTTCAAGCTTATCAATTTTCTCGACGATAGGGGTACTTGGTTTACCAACCTCAATAGACTCATCAACCTCATTGTCACTATCAATCTCCATAACATGACTGCTTTGCTCCCCTTGTGTCACCCCAACCTCAGGCCCCATTTCAGAATTGGTCACCTCATCCATAAGCGAACCAAATGGATTCTTAGTGACGATATCACTTAGATCATCATGAATATACTTATTAGAAGTATGCACATCACTTTTCGCTTGATTAACCGGATCTTGCGCAGCATGCATATTAGGACCACTAGCATTGTTGTTAGTACCATTACCTTTTGAAGACGACGCTCCATCGGAACCCACTTTCTTTTTCGAAACTGGCTGCCAACGATAATTCAATGTGACCCTCGGTTTCGAAAAACGAACTCCATCAATAACCTGAGTGGGCCCTTTACCCTTACCTTTTCGTTTGGTAGCTTCTACAAATCCTTCCTCATCACCATTATTCTGAACACTATGTTGTTTAACATTCTTAGGGCATGCAGCATCAATATGATCAAAAATTTTACATGAAGTACAACGAGGCGGCTTCCATTCATATTCAATATCAACACGCACCAACGAATGACCTTGCCCATTAGAGAATGGAATAGCCACAACCACATGATCCAATAACTCGTCGAGAGATGAAACTTCAACAAGAGCACGAGCATATGAATTCTGACCCCAAGACTTAACACACATAGAGCTAGTATAGGAATCTAACATAATAGGCTTACCAATTTGAGTCGTAATCAAGCTTAACCCAACCTCCGTATAAGCAACAATTGGAACATTAAGTAATTTCAGCCATACGGGTGCTGCAGTAACTTCCTCTTTAGCAAGCGTAGTATTAGGGGACCAAACATTAAGAAAAATAGGCATCGAGCGAATCAACCATGGCCCCGACTCTAACACTTTATCCATACCCTCCTTAGTAGAGAATTGAAACAAAAAGAATCCATTATTCAACATAACACGTTCCAGTCCAAACTTTGCCCAAGTATTCTTAACGTAATTCTCTACGATAGGGAAAGCAAGTCTCTTACCAATAAAATACCCATACAGGGTGTTAGCAAACCTCGTTGAAACATCCTCAATCTCTTGTAGAGGAATAGCGACGTGAGCACCTTCCACTCGCTCCTCATTACGGAGCTCACATATATTTACCGATTTGAAAGCATTGTTAGATTTAAACAACGAAGCGTATGAAAGCTTAGGCAAACTATGTGAATTGACGTCACTAGCATTCTTACCATCACCATGCGCCTTCCCAATCTCACCAGTCTCACCAGTCTCACCAGGCACACCTACGACTGAACCATTAACCGTACTACTACCCTTGTTACCTAGCGATTGATGTGTATTACTCATCACCCTACTACCCACGAACATGAAACCTCACAATCAGAAGAACAGAAAGCAGAACATAAGCAACCAATACAGACAGATAAAACCCTAATCGCTTAGGGTTTATAAGCAATAATCGAATCAACTCAACCCATAACAATGAATGATAAGGAACGATAAGATAAACGATTGGCAAAAAACGAGAGGCGGTTTAAACCCTAACCGAATGCAACACAAAGATAATCCCTTACTGATACTATTGGTAAATATCGTCATTTTGGTTCATCCAATTTGCAAGTATTATCCGTACCAGGCAAACGATCGCCCTTGCTAGTTATACAATAAACGAATGTACAATACACATTTAAAAGCGGGCAAGCTACCATCCTTGTGGAGAACTTTAGGTTGCAAAGTTAGTCACTAAGTAAATCAAAATGACTAAAATACCCTTTGTCTTCTTCCTCTTTGACCAAATGGTATTTTGGTCATTTAACTTCTGACAAGTACTCAATATGCAACCCAAAGTTCTCTACAAGAACGGTCGTTGCACTTAGGGCTGTCATTCGGGTTGACCCGGTCGGGTTCGGGTCAACTCGGGTCGGGTCAAGCCTCCAAAAAACATACCCGAACCCGACCCTATTTAGAACTCTGGTCAACTCGGGTCGGGTCAATTCGGGTTCGGGTCAATCGGGTCGGGTCAACTCGGGTTTGGGGTCAACTCGAGTATTTTACATTGTAAAGTGTTAGTTTAGTCGGGTCAACTCGGGTTCGGGTCGGGTCAAGACTAAAAAAACATACCCGAAGCCGACCTTGTTTAGAACTCGGGTCAATTCGGGTTGACCCGATTGACCCGAATATGATTTTTGACCCGAATTGACCCGACCCGAGTTGACCCGAACCCGGTCGGGTTCAGGTCGGGTCGGGTTTTATGACACCCCTAGTTGCACTACTGGAAAAGTAAGGAGTGCATTTGCATTTTGGCCAAACCACAAGGGCAATTTTTGCAATTTACTTAATTGTATGATACAAATAAAAAAAGTCAACAAACATAAACTCCAAAGTCTTTTAGTAAAAAGTACATAAACTTTCAAACTTAAACTTATCCAAACACCCACTTAACTTAAAAAGTAACTAATTAACCTTACCCAAACACCCCTATAGCCGCCATAACCACCACCTGCAAAAAATGGCTCGAGCATCACTCATTCTCCCACATTACACAACAAGTTCACACTTAATCCGAACTGGGTTATCTTTATCTTTAAATAATTTCACTAAAGTTAGCATCTTTTCAGTTTCAAGAAAATTGAAACATGTTAGATTTTTATGTGGGTGTTTGGCTGAAAAGAAAAATGATTCATTTGAAGTTGAAAAGTATAAAGAAATGTTTTCGAAACGTATGAGTATGGCTGGTCTTGAACCTCATCATCGAATTGGTTAGCTTTTTACTTTTTTTATGTAATTGAATTGTTATTTGATTTTGTATTGTTTCGGCTTATATGGCCAGCTTATGGCTTATTTGGTTTTGGGCTTATGTTTCATAAGCTCACTTTTTTGTGGCTTATTTTGAAATTTTCCCGCTTATATAAGTTTATTATGCCGAAAAGTTTCAAAGTAAGCCACAAAAAGTGAGCTTATGAAACATAAGCCCAAAACCAAATAATCCATAAGCCGGCTATATAAGCGGAAACAAACACCCCCATGGTTGCCTGGTTGGTGTTAATGTATGACTTTAGCGTTTAGAGTATAATGTTTGTTTGACAACGAGCATTTAAAATGCTACTAAAAAGAGGTTTAGCTTTTACTTTATTTTACACTTTATAGTTAGAGCGCAGCTATGTTACCAAACACTTTTATAAAGCAAACTGTGTTCAATAGGAAAAATCTATTCATCACCGTATACGAATGAATGGCTTCAGGATTACTTATGCTTCCACATTATTCAACAAAATCTCACTTAATCCGAACTGGGTTATCTTTATCTCTAAATAATTTCACTAAAGTTAGCATCTTTTCAACTTCAAGAAAATTGAAACATGTTAGATTATTATGTGGGTGTTTGGCTAAAAAGAAAAATGGTTCTTTTGAAGCTAAAAAGTATAGAGAATTTTCGAAACGTATGGCTATGGCTGGTCTTCAACCCCATCATCGAATTGGTTAGTTTATATCCACATTGAGATGTTTATGTTAGATGCTGAGGTATAATGTCATTCTTAAGTGATATGTGCCCTTCAATTTTAAGAGTAGCAAGAATAGTTAGTTTTGAGTTTTATGGGGTGTTTAGGATTGCTTAGCAATAAGCTGCTTATTTTTGTTCTGAATAGACAGTTTGGAGTAGTGTATTCTGAGGTGCTTATTTCAAAATGCAATAAGCATATAATCAGCTTTAATAAGCAGTAACAAGCTAACAATGGTAAGATTTGATTTTCCCGCTGCTATTGAGTTTGTAGGTGTAGGCGTGTAGCTTTATACGTTTAGGGTTAATACTTCTACCTTGGTTATATGGGCAACAAGCTGATATTAGAAAGATTAAATCTTTGTGTAGAAAGATATTTGTGAAGAAAGGCAACGGTCTTTGAGCAGAAAGATTTGATATATTCAACATTTTTGTAAATAATATCATATTTGTGCTTAAAGATCCGATCTTTGTATTGAAGTCTAGCTTTATGCAGAAAAATTCGATATTTGTGTGTGCTATACTCTCTGATCCTGGTGGGTGTGTAGCAAAAAAGAAGTTAATTTTATGTCAGCGGAAAAATGATATTAGAAAGATTAGATTATTGTGCATAAAGATTTGATCTATTTGTATACTATAATCTGTGATATTGATTGGTTTTGTAAGCAAAAAAGAAGCTGTTCTTATGCCTTTGATAATCCGGTAGCATACTGACTTTAGAAAGATATCATCTTTGTGTAGAAAGAGCTGATATTTATGCATTAAAATTCGATCTTAGATATAGTATTGCTATTGCTAATAGCTTTTATCTTGTTTCAGCTGTGGGTGTCTCGGGTGGTCCTGACAGTATGGCATTGTGTTTACTAGCTGCTGAGTGGAAAATTTCCGGTCTAAAAGCTACCTCCTGGGGAAAAGATGATGTCATTGACGGGCTATTGGCGATAATAGTTGATCATGGATTACGTGAAGAGAGTAAAGATGAGGCAGAAATGGTTCAACGCAGAGTCCTGAATATGGGTACTGGATTTTCTCCCTTAACTGTTTTCGGTGTAAAAAACTTACTAGAACAAGAGATGGTTAATGTAGGATCTTTGTAGGAGTCAGATGCGAGATTGCTCATTGCAACTGGCAAGATGGTAGGCCAAAACTAGGTCATTTACAAGAAGCAGCTCGAGATATGAGGTACCAATTCTGTGTGCGAGTGTGTCCCCTGTTCATCAAGTACGGGACTACTAATCTAGTTGTATTCCTTGTAGGTATGAGCAATTACAATATATTTGTGGTCAGCACCAGATAGGGGTGTTACTGATAGCACATCATGCCGATGATCAGGTTCGGTTCAATACAATCTTTATCACATGAAATAGTTAGAAACATTTTCTAACATACATTTAGAGTTGATTATTAGAGGTGTCACTTTAGACACTTTAGATTCCTGAAGCTAAGAAATGAATAAAATGCAGGCAGAACTATTTATTTTAAGACTATCTCGCAATAGTGGTGTCCTTGGACTTGCTGGTATGGCATTGACTACCCAATTGTTTGCTGCACATCCGAATCTTGATGGAACTTCAAATAGCATTTTACTTGTTCGGCCACTTTTGGATTTTACAAAACAAGATTTGTATAAGGTCAGCTATATTTCTTGAGTATGTTTTTTTTCCCTCCTTTTTATTAGAGTCAAACCTGTTGGTCAAATGACCATTTTTCTTTTACTGCGCATTTTTTGATAAATTTTATCTCCTTGCCAGATATGTAAAGGAGGCAAACTGGAGTGGGTGGAAGATCCCACAAATCAAAAGACAATATTTGCTCGCAATAGGATCCGAATGTCATTAGGAGACTTGTCATCATGTGAGTTTAATTACTTTAATTAGTTGAGATTTGCAGCATCATCACTTCCAGTATAAAGATTCCATTTCTCTGTCTCTACTGGACAGCGCCTTGAGCATATATAACGACAATTTTTAATGTTTCTGATGACCTTCTACAGCTATATTCAAGGCCGAGTTGCAAGCAATAATATCTGCCTGTCGACGAACTCGTTTCTTTGTTGACCAAATTTGTCAAACTTTGATAAATCAATCAGTGACTGTTATGCCTGTAAGTACCTATGAATTACCACCAATTTCCATGTTTATATATACTTTTCCACTTTTTATTACATTTTAGTTCTCTATTTTTCAATCAAGTAACTTTCATTCTTGTTTGATGCAGCAAGGATATGCGATTGTTGATTTAAATATTCTAAATCCATCAGAAATTCCAGATATATGTCTCTCCAAGTTCGTCACGCTCTTAGTGCAGGTTAGTCTAGTTTATAGTTCGCATATACAAATAAAATACAAAGTTTCATATTTAAGATTTTTTAATGCTTTATGATTTTTTTTAATTCAGTTTATATCACAACGGCAAAGACCAGTTCGTGGCAGTGCACAGAAGTTGATGCTGGATTACTTTCGTACATTTCCATGCAGGGTATCTCATTACACATTTACACCAATCTAAATTTACCTTTTTGCCCATTGTCATCATTCAATTGATCAGTAGTACTATTGATTTAACAATATTTGCAGGCTTCTTTTACTGCAGCCGGCTGTTACTTATGTCCATCACCTGGTTCCAAAGGCACCAAACTTCTTGTTTGTTGTTCGGTCAATTCAGCTTTACCTATGAAGATGGAACCGTTCTGTGTCGGTTCTTCTAGTGAACACAAAGTCAACATTTCAATCGAGCTTGACCAGATTATAGAAAATGGAAGATCTTACTCGAACAAAATAGTATTAAATACCTCAGATGTACCTTTCTTGAACATGTCTTCCGATTCTATTTTGACCGAAGCCAAAAGGGTCAATATTATTAGTGAGCCTACATTTACAAGCATATGTTCATTGTACAAAACCGAACTTGAAAATTTTAAACTAAAAACCGAAATTATACCTGACCATGAATCACAAAAGTTGGTGGAATCGGTTTATGCTAAAGAGCTTCATCATCGGAAAATTGGTAATTTCATGGATAGGTTTCTGGTGTCGTGGGAGTTCATAGATGGAAACGATGGTTGTTGTTGTGGGCTAGGTCAAGATTCCGTATTGGAGGTGCGACACATGGTTGATGCTGATTGGTTATATCTTTCTAAATTAATTACCAGTGATAATTTGGAAAATGGTTGCCTTGAAGAGAATTCATTATGCTCGGATTTTGTTCGAGTATCGGCACAAAAAGCTCTGTTGTTATTAAAGTCTATTCCCGTTGCTGCAAGAAGAAGCCTTCCTGTATTAGTCAACCCCGGAGGGCAGGTTATAAGCATCCCGGTAAGCTAAAAAATAGTCAAAACAATATACTTTTATTTTTCTATAATCCATTTTTTTTCACCCTCTTTTTTTAATGAATGTCCATTTTTGGTGCACCTAACTGATATTTTCATTTTATTTCCAGAGCGTTAGTTTCAGCAATTGCCGGTGTTTGAAGGTATCTGCTGAATTCCACCCGAGAGTATCTCTAGGTGGTGGTTACAGTTCATTTTTATGACCATTTGCTAGTGGGTATTATACAACTAAAGTTTCCCATGATACTTGTGGACTGCTCTCTTGCTTGAGGGACCTGCACAAATTTTATGACTCGTTTTGGTTACAGTTTATCTAGCAAAATCTTGTTCCTTGATGGCGGAAAATGGCATAAGCGAGTGCGTACGGGCCACGGGGAGACACAACGAAATAGAGTCCAGATGTGGTGCTGCAGGAAACCATTTTTGTAGTTAACGATAAACTCACCATCTTTATATTGGTTTTTAGGGTTCTTGCTACTGGTGCTAGTTGTATATGGAAAAGAAAACATGAAATGCAGTTGTAGCTTGCAATTTGAATATAGATTTCAAAGCACGGGTAACCCGTTTGTGACTCGTTTAACCTGTTTAAGTAAATAGGTCAAACGGGGAAGAATGTTGGTGGTTTGTTGTATCAACAAGTCTAAGTCAAAAAATGAAGCACAACACTTTAATTGATATGAGTTATAATCGTAATTTATTGCATTATTAAGCGCATAACAAAATGCATTTAATCTAAAGTCAAACACAAAATCAAAGTTATATATTTTTCCAGATGCTTATAGACTTAAACGGGTTCACGGATTAACTTGTTTAATACTTACTCAATCCAAACACGGCCCATTTATTAAATGAGTTGACATGTTTTAACACAAACATGTTTATCATCAACTCAAACATGTTTAACTTTGTATCAGGTTCGCGTCGTGTCGAGAATTGCCACCCCTACTTACGAAGTCTTAGAAACAATCATAATGAATATTGTTGGTTAAATAAAGCCAATGTGTTTACAATTTGATCATAGTTTAAAAAAAGTTCAAAATAGATAAATATTTTAAAGCCAACCAAAGTTGATGGGTGAAAACTGTAACATCCCAAAATTGCACAAAAATAAAAAGAAAAAGATATTGTGTTGAGAGTGGGATTTGAACCCACGCCCTTTCGGACCAGAACCTTAATCTGGCGCCTTAGACCAACTCGGCCATCTCAACTTTTGTTTATTTGCTACAAAAGATAATTTATCAATATTCATTATTTGAAAGAAAATTGTGATATGCTTGTGCTTCAGATATGAAACCATATGCAATGGTGAGATTTTAGCATTTAGTAAAGTTGAACTGAAAATTTGTGTGCCTAAACAATGCATAGCTAACACCTCATCGGCGTATTGTTAAAACATTTTGATCTTTTAGGGATGACTCTTGCATACATCATTTTTGATCCGTTAAAATGTTAGTAATAAGTTAGCTAGACTCATCAAGATGTTCATTACTTAACTTCTAATTTATATCTCATTTTTTCTACTATTAACTAGAATGGTGGCAGATAATGATGTGGGTGTAAAACATGTACTGTAATTTTTTATAGAAAATAATGACACATTTAATTTTACAGACGAATATTTAATATTTAGAATATAATGTCTCATGTTCTTCATATAACTAACTTTAACGAGATGGTGCATTTTTATGCTAACCAACCTTTCATATCGAAATACAACATATGATATTTTTATTGTCAAAATTAACTACTATTCCGTAACCCCTTTTTTTTTTTTTTTTTTTTTTAATAGATTCATTCCAAGCCAAATTGCTAAATTTAATAGCTCATGATATTCAAGTTGGTTTTTTGCAAAAATATGCAGATGGTAACTAATATGTCTTGTTCTAAAATTGATCAATATAAACAATGAAATATACAACATTTACCAAGGTGTTGGCTTGGCGTTGAAGGTTACAGATTAATACCCATTGATAGTATGTCATGGGTTCGAATCTTCAACCAAAAGCTAGCTCTTTTTTAATTTTGTTGGGTTCGAAGCTTCACTTTTTTAACTAAAACACAAACAACAAGAAGATTCTATTAGTTACTTGCAGTCAAAAAAAGAAACCAGACATTCTACATAATCCATTGATCATATATAACCACTTGATGAGTTGTAATTTTAAGTGATTTATTAAAACAACACTAGTTAGTTACACATAAACCACAACAATCCATTGATCATATATACGACTCATAGATAGCGTTTCAATTTACTTAAACTCACTTGAATATATTGTAAAGTGTACGTTTTGCCTTTTGAAATACATGGTCGACTCGACATATAGCAAAGGAAATACCACTATCATTTATATATGTTGTTTTCATGATGATCGCCTTATTTGAATATTCCGCTTGTTCTTCATATGACCAGATACATACGGCACGATTCATGGTTGCTTTTGTTAATATATGTAGAGGAATGTGACAAATGAGTTTGATGGTGTTTGGCGGGATGTTTTCGGGAAGAGTGGTGATAGATAATGACATTGTTGTTTGTATGTGTGTAAATGAGCAGTGTGAGGGTGGAGACGTGCTTGTTAAGCCATTAAACGGAAGTTTAGAGAACGCTTGAAGGTGGAATGAGTTTTGGTTTTGAAATTGTGCCACATCGATAAATATGCAAACTTTGGAGCAATATATGAATAGGATTATGAGCTTACACTTAGCTCAGTGCTTAATGCACGTATCAACTCATAAAATTTCTTAATACGTGCATTTGTTGATAGCTTTTTTTCTTTTTTTTTTTACCATGTCAAATAAGCACGAGCCTGTTATATCACTAGTTTCACATTTTTATTTACTTTATAATCTTACTTTTAAACATCTATGGTTTATTTAACTTTTTACGTTCTTATTTACTTATAGTTTTACTTTTAAACATCTATAGTTAATTCTACTGTTTTTCATTAATTTTATTCGGATCTAGCTTATGTATTGTTACGAAAACTCATGTTAATTTCATTTCTTTGATATGGCAAAAGTGACAACTGAATCTAGCTTATTTAATAGTAGTAAGAAAACTAGTAAGATTGAAATTGTGTCTACGCACAACCCATGTAAACAACCGCAACATTTCAAACTGATACCCGCTAAAAGATATTTTATTTTACATTTTTACCGCATCAAAACTTCTCTAAACTCTCTTTCAAAAAACAAATGTTGTCTAAAATAATGATTAAAAGACTTGTGTAAATTAAATAGAAAAAAGGCAACAAAAGAAATAGTTGATTATGAATTGGATTGCGAGATTAGTCATGACTATTTCTGAAGTGGTTTATTTTTCCAATTATAAAAGAGATGGATGGAACTGTGACAACATCAAACTGGTTTTAATAGTTTAGTTCCAGTGGCAGTCACAAATTCAAATAAGTACAAAATTTTAGTGAAAAATGTGATAAAATCCAAAGTAGAAAGGCAGAAATGAAACATCAAAAATAGCATTAACAAAAGTTGTGTTGGTAGTGGATTTGAACCCGCAAAAATAATATTTAGCATCGAATTTGTGTATTAATTTAGCTAAAGGTGTGTAACTTTGTGTTTGGAAGGAAAGAAAATTCTGATCTGTTTGTTAAGATATGCAAACCATATGCAATGGTGAGAGTTTGGCATTTAGCCAAGTTGGGCTGAAGATTTGTGTGCCTCGCTAACACCTGATCATCAGCGTAGCATATGTTAAACATTTGATCTTTTAGGGATGACTCTTGCATTGGCAGATCCAAGATTTCAGATTAGGGTATGCACTTTTTTAGTAGAGTTTTTATCTTTATTTTTATAAAATGGGATT
The DNA here is from genome assembly GCA_014162995.1 of Artemisia annua. Lineage (NCBI taxonomy): Eukaryota > Viridiplantae > Streptophyta > Magnoliopsida > Asterales > Asteraceae > Artemisia > Artemisia annua. Next base: position 263,588 of record LBNU01000464.1, read on the forward strand.
TTCGGGTTGGGTTTGGTGGGTCGGGTTTTTCGAAATGCAAATATACGCGATTTTTTTTTAATCCGAGTTACAACAGTTGAATTGGTTTATCAGATTTGGGTTATACGAGATTTTCTTGGTTATTCAGATTCAACAATTTCTTATTCCGACTAGCTATGATGCTAATCTTATAAGATCAAAAGTATAGCTCATCTAATATTTTGTTATAATCGTATGATGTTACATTCTTGGGGTCTAATCACTATGATCAACTCATACATAAATAATAATCAATGACAATTAGCATTAATTCGTAAATTTGGTACTAAATTAACAAAAAGTTCACATTTGTAATCTTGTATACAAAATAAACCTTAGAAACATGTAAAAGGACAAATTATACATTAAGGTCCACATTTACGACATAAATTAAACGACAAAATAATTACTAACAACACGAAGTAAAAATATAAATCTTGATATTTACAACTGTAGAGTTAAACACTAACAAAACTAGTAAATGATAAAACTTATGTGCAAAGACTCAAAAGAGTAAAGTTGTAGTATAATTTTGAGTGAGTTGGGCTCGGGGAGAAAAAATTGGCAGACTCAAAATTTAACCTTATAACTAATTAATTTACACTATAACTGGGCCAAGAAAATACATTAACCCTATTGACCTTTTGACCTTCATCTTCTTCAAATAACAGCCGACAACACTTAAATGTACCAGTCGAGCTTGCTTTCTTCTTCTTCAGTTTTTCATTTTTTTCAGAATCTAGGGTATGCACTGATAATTTTTCAATATTTTTTAGAGTGTGCACCCACAGGTTTGTAGTGTATTTTATACCAACTTACGTGAAAAAATATATTTTTTTACACTACTTAATTTTTTCACAGGGTATACACTTGCATACCCTGTGTATTAGCTAGATCCGCCCCTAGTTGCATACATCATTTTGTTCATTTAAATAAGTTGATAATTTAGTAACCAATATAAAATAAAGTAACCTAAACATCCCTTTACTAGGGTCATTAAGATGTTCAACTATTTAAGATATATTTGTTTTTCGAATTAACATATAGAATGGTTACAAATAATCATGTGGGCGTTAGATATGCATCTTTTTTACAGAGAATAATGACACATTTATTTTTATAGACCAAACTTTTGATAAAGAGTATCTCATGTTCTTCATATAACCAACTCTAACGAGGTGGTCCATTTTATGCTAACCAACCTTTCATATCTAAAAACAACATATGGTATTTCTATTGTCAAAATAAACTACTAATCCTCTTTTTTTTAATAGATTAATTCCAAATCAAATTACTGATTTTACTAGTTCATGATATTACGGTTGTAGTTTTGCCAAGAGTATACAGATGGTAACTAATATGTCTTGTTCTAACTTGACGAATATAAATAATGAAAGATAGGTCATTTAACAAAGGAGTGGGTTTGGCGTGAAGGTTAGAGTTTAACATCCATTGATAGTAGATCATGGGTTCGAATCTTCAGCGTACCCAAGCTTCTTTTTAATTTTGTTGGGTTCGATTCTTCACAGATTGTCTTACCTTTTTTTAACTAAAACACAAACAACAACAAGATTCTATATATCTATTACTTGAAGTAAAAACAAGAAACCAGACAATCCATAATCCATTGATCATATCTAACCACAAGAAAATGAGAAACTAGTTTGTTACAAATAAACAACAACGATCCATGAAATTGTAGTATATTTTTGGTATAGTTGTACAAATGTACCTTCACTTCCTACTACAGGAGTGTAAAGAAAGAACTCATTCATTTTAGTTTAAACTGGCACCTTAGACGAACTCGGCCATCCAACTTTGTTTTAATTGTTACAAGAAATAATACTTATCGATGAACTCTGTGTAGTAATTTAGCTAAAGGTGTGTTACTTGTGTTTGTGTAGTAATTTAGCTAAAGTTGAAACTTAACATAATTATCAATATTTAATATGTCAAAGATAAGTGTAATCTGTTTCTAAGACAGCAATTTGAAAGATAGTCTTTAAGTATAATGTATACCTTAGATTGATATGCAATGGTGAGATTTTAACATTTAGCAAAGTTGGACTGAAAATTTGTGTGGCTAGACAGTGTACCGTTAACAACTCATCGGCGTATGGTTAAACATTTGATCTTTTAAGAATGACTCTTGCATACATCATTTTTGTTCAGTTAATAAGTTGATAAGTTAGTAACCGATATAAAATAAAGTAACCCAAACACCCCTTTACTAGGGTCATTATCAGTTACTTAATTTGTAAAACATATTTCGATTTACCGAATTAACATCTAGAATGGTTACAAATAATGAAGTAGGTGTCAAAAATGCATTTTCTTTTATAGATTATTGTGGCACAAATAATTAGGATACGGTATTTCTACATATTGTGCTAACCAACTTTAACGAGCTGGTGCATTTTTGTGCTAACCAACCTTTCATATTGAAAAATTAGCATACGGTATTTCTATTGTCAAAAGCTCAAAATGAACTACTATTTTTTTTAATAGTTTAATTCCAAGTCAAATTATTAATTTTAATAGTTAAATGGATATGTTCATTAATCATATATTTCGGTTGCAGTTTTGCCAAGAATATGCGGCTGGTAAGTGGTAACTAATATCTCTTATTCTAAACTTGATCAATATAAATAAGGAAAGATAGAACGTATAACAAGAGTTTGACTCGGCATGAAGGTTAAAGTTTAATATCCATATCCTTATATGCAAACAAAACTCATACTATATTTTGCTAAATATATATTGATACAATATTTTGAAAACGTTATTTTTGGTAGACTATTTTGGACGGTCAACGTTGGTTTCACTATTTTTGAAACGCATTACATTGATATGCTATTTCGAGAACTATTTTGGGACACATTATTTTGTAAACACTATTTTGNAAAAACTAAAACACAAACAACAAGATTCTATTAGTTACTTGCAGTCAAAAAAAGAAACCAGACATTCTGCATAATCCATTGATCATATCTTACCACTTGATGAGTTGTAATTTTAAGTGATTCATTAAAACAACACTAGTTAGTTACACATAAACCACAAGAATCCATGAAATTGTAATATATTTTTGGTATAGTTGTACAAATGTGCCTTCACTTCCTACTATATAGGACTGTAAAGAAAGAACTCATTCATTTTAGTTTCAAGAATCGAAACCGACCCTCAGTACATCCTACGACATTTATCTTGATCAAATTAAAATACGACTTCCTCAACTTTTTCCTGCATGATAGTTTGATATGAGTTTGAATGTGACTGACATTGAAAAACTCAGTAGAAGAGCCACATGCGATCCATATATACGACTCGTAAATATTGTTTCTAGTTAACTCAAACTCACTTGAATATATCGTAAAATGTACGTTTTGCCTTTTGAAAGACATGGTCGACTCGACATATAGTAAGGGAAATACCACTAATCATATATATATGTTGTTTTCATGACGATCAGTCATGGCTATTTGCCTATTTCTGAAGTGGTTCATTTTTCCAATCATAACGAGACGGATGGAACAGTAACAATATCAAAGTGGTTTTAATATTTTAGTTCCAGACACTAGTTCAAATAAGTAAAAAATTTCAGTGACAAATGTGATAAAAATCAAAAGTAGAAAAGCAGAAATGAAACATCAAAAATAAAAAGAAAAAGAATAAAGTGTTGAGAGTGGGATTTGAACCCACGCCCTTTCGGACCAGAACCTTAATCTGGCGCCTTAGACCAACTCGGCCATCTCAACTTTTTGTTTAATTTTTACAAAAAATTAATCTATCAATATTAATTATTTGAAAGAAAGTTGCGATCTGTTTCTATAAGACAGCAATTTAAAATTTAGTCTTTTAAGTATGATGTACTAATTCAGCAGTTCAGCTTGATAAGCAAATCATATACATTGGTGACATTTTAGCAGAAAAATTGAGTGCCAAGATAATGTACTGCTAGTAGCTCATCCGTGCATGGATAAAACATTCGACCTTCTAGGGATGACTCTAGTATACAATGTTTTTGTTCAGCTAATAAGCTAATGCGTTAGTAACTACTGTAATATAAAGTAAAATAACCAAACACCCCTTTACTAGGCTCATTAAGATGTTGAATTACTTAACAATTTATATCTCGTTTTTTCTAGTTAACTAGAGAATACTTACAAATAATAATGTGGGTGTAAAATATGCAATTTTTTGGTAGAGAATAATGACACATTTAATTTTATAGACTAGTCTTTAGAAAAGAATGTCTCATGTTCTTCATATAACCAACTTTAACGAGATGGTGCATTTTATGCTAACCAACCTTTCGTATCAAATAATAACATATGGTATTTCTATTCTCAAAGTTAACTTCCAAATCAAATTACTGATTTTAATAGTTTATGATATTACGGTTGTAGTTTTGCCAAGAATATGCTGATGGTAACTACTAATATGTCTTGTTCTAAACTTGATCAATATAAAAAATGAAAGATAGAATATTTATCAAGGTGTAGGCTTGGTGTGGAGGTTAAAGTTTAATACCCATTGATAGTAAGTCATGGGTTCGAATCCTCATTTCCAATCCTGCACCTTTTAAATTTTTGTTGGGTTCGAATCTTCACAACATTCTACATAATCCATTGATGTAATATAACCACTTAATGAGTTGTATCTAAGTGGTCTATTAAATCACTTCCTACTATACGATTGTAATGAAAAAACAGTTCATTTTAGTTCCAAAAATCGACCCTCAGGAGCAGACGTTTTAATACCGATATCAATAACACTGGCCACTTTGTTTGTTAAATTATCTATTAAGTCATGTTTAATTAAGAGATGACTTAATGCAGACACTCTCAGTTTTATTACTTAATATTTTCAGTCATCTTTGTTTATTAAGTCACAAACTATGGGTTTCATATGACTTAATGAAATTCAATTTTTTTTTTCATAATAAGTCAATTAAGTCGAATTCAAACATCACTTCAGTCACTTACTTCGACATTCACTTTTATCAAAATACGATTTCCTCCACTTTTTCCAGCATGATATGATCCTTTTTCTTTTCAAATGGCTACTCTAGATTTTCAGCATTCACAAATGGATTTTTGGAATTGATACGATCAACGAAACATGAAACTAGTTGTCATGTTTTCATAGTAATCGAATGTATCTTCACTCTGTCCTTAAATGTCTATTGTTATATTTTTACCAATTAAATTGAATATATCGTTACATTTAATTATAGGACAAAATGGTAATGACAGTTTGACAAGCAAGTTTTAGTGGATTAGTGTTAAAGTTAGCTTTCAAAATGTCAAACTAATATATAAATTGGTCAAAAGAAAAATGATAACTTTATTGAATAATCTTACTCATAACTAGGGATAGCACGTATGAGGTGAGTTAAAGTTTCACATCTTATGAGGTGAGTTTAAGGTCAAAAGGTTAAAGCTGATGTGGCGTTGACGTGACAGTGGGTGAAACTTTAACTCAAGGTTAAGACACCTTATGCTCTAATAGACAGTGGACCGAATCGAACCGAAAACCAGATCAAACATATTTTGGTCTGTTCGTCGATTCACCCTTTTTTCTCATATTCGATGCTCGGTCAGGTAAGGTTCTACTCAAAACCGACCATTATGCTTTGTTGGACCAGATCACACCGACGAACCAGACCGGACCGACCCAGATCTTGACCGAATATTTTGGTCTGGTTCTCGATCCGGTATTTCGGACCAAGTCGGTTTTCGTTCTGGCCCGATTTTGGTAAGGTTGGTCCGGTTTTCGAACCGTGATCAACCCTCATCATGATTATATCTCGTGATGGACCGTAACATTATTTAGCTCATATGAACATACATTATCAACTATCAACCGAAAAATCTATCTGAAAAACCTGTATATTCCGAATTCTTGTTGACCCGTTTACTTTTGGTTGCCAAAAATCCATAATTTTTGTATTATCAAAGCCATATCATACCATTCAAAAAGGAATTCGCATAACCTACATAGCGTTTAAGTAAACACATTTTAAATTTAAATACATACATGGACTTGGACATGTATAACAAGCTAAGTATCACATTATTCTATTCAAAAGATCATTATTCTTGATACAAGTTCAAAGCATTGTTATTGTAAATCATATTCATGGAGATCCTAGCTAATCATTGTTTGATAGCAATTTGAAACCTTACAACTAATTATAGAGATCAACAACTATGCCTATATAATCGTATTTTACTTCCCAAAACCTTTTTACACATGGTTTTATATCATGCATTGCTTTTTGACTAGATCTATTTTAGTTGGGTAATTATATTCAACTCTATTATCAACACTTTCAAGAAAATATAAAAGCGTTGGTATGAAGGATATATCAGTGTACGTAGGACTTGAGTTTGATGAGCCCATTTGCCTTCGTTGTTACTCTAATATATTTCACTTAAGAAAAGTTAACAAAGTGTTAATGAACTTATATCCAATGTTCAAACGGGATTACTAAAATTCAAATTACTTTACCAAAATTATACTTACTCTTTCATTGTCATTTGTCAACACACCAACAAGTTAATCGTGGTGTGGTTAGACCATCTACATTGCTAAACTTATCAAAAGCTTTTAGTTTTTGCCGCATCATATTTTCAATTAATGTTTTAGTATAACTTGCTCCAATGCTAAAACATGCTCCAAAGCTAATATAAGCTTTTAGTTTTCAATCTACTTATTATTAAAACTTGCTCCAATGCTAAATTTTTTTACAAATTTTGAAAGGAAAAAATGTATCATAAATAGGCTAACACAATGAAACATTAATTACAAAGCTGTTATCAATTCATGCGTCAACCGGTTAGAGAACTTCAAGCTTTTGTGAAAAGCTATATCTTTTAATGGTAGAAAGTCATCCAAGTACTTTGTAAAATAGTAAAAAGCCCTGGTAAAAAAGTCTTGCATTATATTTTGGTTAAAAAAAAAAAAAAAAAAAAAAAGACAATAGTCACGATAATAACATCATAGATAAAAGTTGCATCTCTCGGGTAATCTTCTAAACCCTAAACACGAATGTAGTTTTCTATGTTTAGGTTATCTGAAAAATGTGAGTCTTTGACTTAAATGTACATGACACAACTGAAATGTCCTTATGATTCTTTCCAACTCTTTCACCGACCATCTAAAAAATGTGTACATAGTGAAAATTGAAATCGAAACCTAAACATATCATAGTGTACTGTTTAATACTCACTATAGTACCCACTCCGTTCTAAAATAATTGTCCTCCAACAAAAACACACAATTAAACAAAATAATTATTACTGTTTTCTCTCTTACTTTTTGCAGACTCTCAGTTTTATAGCACTTATCTAATCATTAATTAGTGCATTATTTAAAGTTTGTAATATTAATTTCAACTAAGGGTAATATGGTAAACTCGATCAAACTTCCTATCTATATTTATGCTGTGTTTGGCGCATGGCGCATAAGGCCTTGAGATTTCAAAATAAGCTTTATTTGTTACACATGCTTATGAGAGCTTTAATAAGACACAACTCTTCATAAGCTCAAACTAGTTGAAACGAACTTTTTGGGGCTTATAGTTAGTTAAATTACCTAAATACCCTTCAAAATATTGTTGATTATCACAGAAAAGCTGGAAAATATATTTGAATTTAATTTGATGTATTTTTATGCGATTTTGCATTAATAAATTTCAACTATAACTAATTCGACAATCAGCTTCAACTTTTAGCTTATAATATAAGCTTTAGTTACAACCCCAGCTTAACGCCAGCCAAACAAACTTTTAGCGTGGACAATTAAAATGAGACATCTTAAAATGGAAACACAATGTTAATTTGGGACACAGTTACTAGTCATTATAGTATGTGATTAATCTCTTATTAGTTTCTAGCTTTAGAAAAAGACAAAAACTCAAAATGACACTTTTACCCCTCACCCCACCCAACCCCACCTCACAATCATTTCTCCCCGCTTCCATTTTCAAATTCCAAAAACTTTCAAAAAAACCAAAACCCCTCTTCTTCTTCTTCATCACTCCACAAAAAAACACACACTAAAAACACACACACACACCAACCAACAACATCCCCCATCACCATTTCCCATCAAGATCCACTTTTTATCACTCCCCATCAAATTTCATCAATACCCTTTGCCGGCCGGCCTGCAAATTTGTCCCTATCAAAAACCCCCAATTCAAAAACCCTAATTCAGATATGAACCGATCTGATAATTACATTGAATCTAATTTCAATAATAAGTGGCTTCAATCAGCTGGTTTGCATAGTTTTTACTCATCTAACCCTAATTTACCTCCACTTCAGGTACTTTGTTTTCTATCAAGATTTAATTTTTATTGGATTTTGATCATGGGTTTTGGTTTTTGTCGGATTTTGTAAATGGGTTTTGGTTTTTGTCGGATTTTGATTATGGGTTTTGGTTTTCTTGATGATTTGATGAGTTTAATGAGGTTTTTGTTGGATTTTGATTATAGGGGGGTGTTTGTTTAAGCTTATTTACGCGCTTATGAGCTTATCTGTTTTCGGCATATAGTTCATAAGTGCAATTTTTTTTGGCTTATCTAACAAACACTCCCTATGGGTTTTGTTTGTTTTTGAAGAAATGATGAATGTAATGAGGTTTTTGTTGGATTTTTTTTGTTTTTTTTAATGATTTGATGAATGTAATAAGGTTAAAACGGGTAAGCGGATGAGGATTTTCCTTTTTAGGTTACCCGGGGAGAGCGAGCCTTTTTGACTAAGATGTACGCGGTCTCACCGGGTTAATCCCGTGGCATTTGACCTCTTGTTAGGAAACCAATGACCTTACTACTAGGCTATTTTGTGCCGGTTAATGTAACCTTATTACATTAAGGTTACATTACTTATAACCTTAATGTAAATGTTATTATTGGATTTTGGTTACGGTTTTATGTTTTTGTTGGATATTGATTGTGGGTTTTTGTTTGTTTTGATGATTTTAATGGATGTAATCATGTTTTTGTTGGATATTAATTGTGCGTTTTGGTTGAAATGATTTTAGGATTTTGGGTTTTACGCGGGTGGTGAAGGTGACGGTTCGCGGTTAAATAGGAGTTTACAGAGGGGTAATAGTGGGAGTACAGATGGAATGACTCCTTCGGGTTTTACGAAGTATGGAGGTGGTGAGCAAATGTCGCCTAGTGAGTTTAGCCCCGGGTTGCTTGATCTTCATTCGTTCGATACCGAGCTCTTAACTGAGGTAGTTAATTACTAGTTGGTTATCCGAATAAAATGAGCTATTTGTGATACTCAGCTAGTTTTGCATACATTGTCTTGTGTATCTAGGAAGAGTTATTACTTATTAGCCATTGTAGTTTAAAATATCGAAGATATATGTATTTGTATAACAATGGTTCTGGTAAAAGGATGTGCAATTTACAGGTTGCTTGATCTTCGTTTGTTTTATACCTCCTATCTGAGGCAGTTAGTTAGTTATTAATTGTTATTAAACTGATTCTGCATACTCTTATAGTCTCACGTATCTAGCAGGAGTCAGCAATTGTCACTTTAAACGTGAAGATTTATGTTCTGATATAACAATACTAATGGTAAAAAGGTTTGTAGTTTATTGGTTTGAAGGTTTAATAACATTAACAATACATGATTATTAGAATGCCATAAGCAATTAGTTATACTGAACTAATCTTGCATACTTATCAGGGTGTCTGTTTTAGGTTATTTAGTGGTATTATTTGCATATTTAGCAGTAACTGATTCATTCTAGTGTTTGGATAAGCTTATAAGCTTGGGCTTATGAGCTTATTTAGGGGGCGTTTTAATAAGCTCATTTTTATTGTGGCTAATTCGGGAGGGCTTGGGTTTATGAGTTGATTTGGTCAGTTAATCCAAACATCTTAGCTTATGAGCTTATTATCGTATGCTAATCCAAACTTTCAATAGAAAATTGTTAGCTTATTTAGCATAAGCCATAAGCTGCTAACGAAATATGCTTAATCCCAATAAAGAATCTTAGACAAACATAGTCTTGGACTTTTATGTATAAAGTATCTGCCAAGTCTCGATATATAATCTTGAAGATGGGATCTTAGCAATGTGGTTGACATTAATATTTTGTATGTGCAGGTTCATAGTGAAAACAACTTGAATTTGCTAAATCAACCCTCTTATGGTGAAGGTCTTGATGAAGTCAATGCTTACTCGTTGACTAGCAAGTTTGCTAACTTTTCTTGTGGTGAGAACAATGCCGTTAAGAGCTCATTAGCGGATAAAGAGAAGGCTAGTAATGTTGCTAAGATTAAAGTGGTGGTATGCATTCGTAATTCATTGCTATTCCTTATATATACACATTTCAACTTTTGTCGTTTATCAACTCTGATTCAGTCGAACATAACATTTCAGGATTCTTAATGCTCATTGTCGTTTATCTTTCTTGTTTTTTGAAATATTTACTCTTGAATGCAGGTACGAAAGAGGCCACTTAATAAGAAAGAACTTGCAAAAAGGGAGAAAGATATTATCAGCATAGACCCATATTCTGGTTCACTCACTGTCTATGAATCGAAAGTCAAGGTAAGCTTTTATTGATTGTGAATTGTAGCATGACGTTGTCTTTTTTTGTGTATCATAATAAGTTATCAGTTTGTTGGAAAGTATGTATTAGCATAGTGAGTGATTTATTTGGTGTTACTACTTTGCAGGTAGACCTGACTGAATATGTCGAGAAACATGGATTTGTTTTTGATGCTGTGATGAACGAAGATGTTACAAATGATGAAGTGGGTCTAGGAAATTGTGTCATCACTTGTCATTTTGCACTCTGTATGATATATTGACTTTTTTTTTTTCCCTTTGTGGTGTAGATATACTCGCAAACTGTCGAACCCATAATCCCAATTATCTTCCAACGAACAAAAGCAACCTGCTTTGCTTACGGACAAACAGGTACCCCTTTGTCCTAGATGACCTCAAAGCGTCCACATTAACACATTGATTCACGTGATATCTGGATGTTACTATTAACAATGAATTTGTTCAGGTAGTGGGAAGACCTATACTATGCAACCTCTTCCTCTCAGAGCTTCCCAAGACATTTTCAGACTTATGCACCATCATTACCGAAATCAAGGATATCAATTGCATGTCAGTTTCTTTGAAATTTATGGTGGGAAAGTTTTTGATCTCCTTAATGATAGAAAGTGAGTTTTTCCCATAAGAGACCATATCAAGCCCAAACATTAACAATAAAATTCTGTAGCAGCTAATCTAGTTTTATTTTACAGTAAGCTTTGCATGAGGGAGGATGGAAAACAACAGGTTTGCATCGTGGGGTTGCAGGAGTACAATGTCACAAATGTGCAGACGATAAAGGAATTAATTGAGAGAGGTAATGCCACAAGGAGCACTGGGACAACCGGTGCAAATGAAGAATCATCTCGATCACATGCTATCCTTCAACTAGCTGTCAAGAGATTGGTCGATGGAAATGAATCCAAGCCACCCCGATTGGTTGGGAAACTATCATTCATAGATCTGGCTGGAAGTGAACGTGGAGCAGATACCACTGATAATGATAAGCAAACAAGGTAGCTTACTGTATAAATTGTTATGATGACTGTGATGAAAGTGTTGATTAATCTTCATCGTTCATATTGCAGAATGGAAGGTGCTGAAATTAATAAAAGTTTGCTGGCTTTAAAAGAATGTATTAGAGCCCTCGACAACGATCAGGGCCACATTCCATTTAGAGGAAGTAAATTGACTGAAGTTCTTAGAGATTCATTCGTTGGCAACTCGCGCACTGTTATGATATCATGCATTTCACCAAATTCTGGATCTTGTGAACATACTCTGAACACTTTACGATACGCTGACAGGTTAGCATCAACGATACCTTGTTATTTATATATATATAAATTTGCAAATGCTAATTATGACTGGTCGGTTTTAACATATAGGGTCAAGAGTCTATCCAAAGGTAGCAATTCAAGGAAGGATCTTTCATCTTCAACATTAAACCTTCGCAACTCAATCCAGTTGCCAATTACATCGTCAACTTCATCGTCATCAATATTAACACGTTCTGATGATGTTAGAAATGAGAGATTACCATATGCAACTAATAGATTTGGATGGCCTAAACAAACAGACAGAGAGTCATCTGTCTCTTCAACCATGGAACGTGTTCCTGTTGCAAGACCATTACCAACAACTTATTCAGCACCTCCAGTAGAGAATTACAAAAGTGATAATGGAGGTACAGACGAGGAAATTATGGAAGATGATTTTGAGGATTCTATGGAGGAGACTTTTGAACCGAAAAATATTTCCAGACTGGAAAAGCCAGTCACTCAGATGACACCTATTGCTGAGGCAACCGATGATCTCGCTCTGCTTCTAGAGGTAATTTCAAGTTCTGTTTTGCATATTGCTACCAATAACTTATCACTTCAAGTTTTCTTATTATCTGGTATCGGTTTGATTTAATCTAGGAAGAGGAAGATCTTGTAAGTGCTCACCGGAAACAAGTGGAGGAGACTATGGATATCGTTCGGGAGGTATGTGATTCAGCTGTTTGTTCTGTACCAACTTGTGTTTTTTATCTCCAAGGTCAAATGGGTAAAATCTAGATACTTAAATAGAAGTAAAATCAGCCGAAAATCACCGAAAATGTCTTCATTCTCAGTTGCTTACAACCTCTGAACTCTATATTGCTTCCTCAAGATAATTAGATTACTATTTTAGCACTAAAGTTTTTGTAGTTATATTTAAGGCGTGTTCGTTTTAAATCTGTCTGTCTGATTATTGTGTATGTGTTCGGGGGCTTAACTAATAAGTTCTTACTAGCTTAAACAAAACTGATTATCTAAGGGTAAATAACTTGACCTTATTACCCCTTTATAATACCAAAATATAAACTTTTACTCACATATTAGTAGGAGCATCTCTCTTCCTTTTTTTTTTTTTTTTTTTTTTTTTTTTTTTTTTTTTTTTTTTTTTTTTTTTTTTTTTTTTTTTGGAATCACATAATTACTTGTAAACAGCACATCCAAACACTCCTGTATGCAAAGTATTCATGTAACTAAAAACTAAACAAGTTTTGATGGTTCAACCTAGTGCGGTTTGACCCGTTACCCAACCTGTCCATTTTGCTAGAAGCCTAGAATTAGTTCGCAGTCAAGTGGCACATTGTGAACCTTGTTAAACTTAGTCTACATATGCAGGAGATGAACCTACTGGTAGAAGTAGATCAACCAGGAAATCAACTAGATGAATATATTACAAAGCTAAATATCATTCTCTCCCAAAAAGCAGCCGGGATTCAGAAGCTTCAAACCCAACTGCGTAATTTTCAAAAACATTTGGAAGATTACAATGTTCTATCATCTGCTTCAGGTGGCAACTGATGCAGCATACTTAACCAAGGTGAGAGGTATTGGTTTTTTATCGTGTTGTGTCAAATGATGAGTGTTTGAAGTGGATTTCTTTACATTTGATGAGTGTGAATTATGTAAGCTTTGTAACATGTGGCGATTTATAGATAATCAAAATGTTTTTTTGATTTTAAGTTTGTGACACCTTTTCTATGCAAAAACGACGAGGTTATCAATATTCAATACTAGATATCCTATTTGTTTTTATTGTACCATTATCATTTTGGAGATTATAAGCATGTGATGATAAGCTGATGATTGTATAGTACCTTTTCTAGAAATACTGCTTGAAAAGATTGTATAAGCTGTGGGCGATTCATAGAAATTGAAGTGTCCTGGTTTTAAGTTTATGAAACTTTTTCTATACAAAACGACGAGGTTATTTAATATTTAATGCAAAATGTCTTAGTCGTCTTAATTATACGATAATCAGTTTGGAGTCAATAGACATGTGCTGATAATCCTCAATGATTATAGGATTAAAAAAAAAATGAAATTTTGATACCATTTCTAGAAAAAGTGCTTGAAAAGATTTTGTAGGTATGGGGACTTACCAAGTTACCATTTTAGTCACATGAAGTTAAAATTGGAATGTGATTGTAGTGAATAATTAATTAATTTATGCTAATTATGCTAATGTTCATATTTGGTTAATCTTATGATTATCACTTTTGACTTGCTGGAATTCCTTGAGTATGAAAGGTGTTCAGGAACTGGGAAAGTTTTTGCACAATGTTTGATTCACTTTTTTTGTCTTAGAGTTTTGTCTTTTTAATCAATTAGGAGCGAAATAAACTAATATTAAAATCATTTCTGCATGTGAATTGCAAAATCATAAATGATGAAGTGTGAAATAAGATATACTAATTTATTATATCTACATGTGAATATTTTCTCTAAAATGCAAGATCCTAAATCATAAAGTATGATTTATGACATAATAAGAAAGAAAAAAAAATGTAAGTTGAAAAATAAAGCCAGTTGAAAACCATTGATCTGTTCATTAACTTGAATTACAATCGGTATAGCTTTGACAATAAGATAGAATAGAAATAAGAATGAATTAATGTATCAATACCAATTATGTCGTTTGGTTCAGTATTAAAGGCTTTGAATATAAAACAAACAAAGTCACAAAACATGAGAATTTGTGTGGGACCGGTGATAGATCTACAAACCAACTTAATTGGTAAGGAATGGAGGATATCCTCATATCCAGAAATAATATCTATATTTATGACTTCAAGTTTTTAACTAAACAACTATATTCGGAATGAAACTATTCTTTCATTATGATTACCGTATACCAAACGCACCCTAAATCTAAGAAAGGAATCAAAACCATTCATCTAAATTTTAATTTTTATTTATTTACTTATTTTTATAAATAAAGTAAGTTGAAAAAAATGTAGATGTTTTTGGGGTATTTTTTTAAGCATTTGGTAATTAATGTTTTTGTACCAATTGGTAAGTTTATATATTTGTCAATGTACTTTCTTTTGACTAGGGAACCATTTTCTAAGCATTTAAACTTTAAGGCTATGTGTAATAAGACACGCTTGACCAAGTCTTCAGCACATGTGACATCAAGAGAACTTGTCCCACCCTATTATATATCTTCAAAGGGTAGCGTCTCACAAGGAGAATATTGTTGAATCGGTTGCAAAAGCGACCGAGTAGTGTTCGAATGCTGTGTAAATTAAATGATTTTTTGGGGTATTTTTTTTGTACTGTCTTCGGTCTCATTGTTACACCAAGTTAATAATGAAGTAGTCTATAAAGATAAGAGCTATTCCATGGGTTGCTGAAGAAGAAACTGCATTGTGCAAACTTGGGTACATATATCCGAAGATAGCATTGTTGGTAATGCGAGAAAGGAAGCTGGATTTTGAAATGTGGTTTTAGAGTGCTTGAATATAGATAGTCTTATAACCCAACGTCAGACCTACGATATGATAAACAGGAAATGGAAGACAGTGAGTCCAAAAGTTGTTGAATTTTGTGGTGTGTACAGTAACGTCTATCAGATGAGTGAAGCCGGAGACGAGGATTACCTCAAAGCGGCACTTTCGGAATATGAAGCTGAATGAACCTAGTTTACACTTGTGCATTGCTGGGAGTGTTCGAAATGGAAAGAGGCGGTATCGAACTTTGAAGCGGCGAAACACGAAAAAAGCAAGAGATACAAGTCTTCGGGCTCTAGTTTAGGATTCAACATGTCGGCGTATGTGCAGGGTGGTTTTAATTTGAATACACAAACTAGAGACGACGAGGAAGAGGATTTGCAGGAAGTTCGACGTCCGATGGGCAGGGACAGAGCAAAAGCTTTGAAGAAGAAAGGGGCGGCGTCATCAGCAAGTGTAGGATTTGTGAATGAGGAAGCCTTGGCTAGGTTGATGGTCAGCGAATATACAACAGCCACCGAGCCGTACAACGCCAAAAGGGTATCAAGCATTGAAGCGTTTTTGGAGATCAAATGAGATAAGAATGAACTGAGGCGAGAAGAATTGAGACTCCGAGAGATGGAGCAATGTCAAAAAGACGAATCATTCTATTTCCAGCCTACTAGTCACTTGACTCCAGAAGAATGCGAATGGGTCGAGTTGCAAAGGCAGGTGGTAAAGGCGAGATGAAATTTTCCATTTTAGTTTACATTTTTTATTATCTATATAACGTTTATTTTTTTAATTTTGTACGTGTATATTTTTAATTTATGTAATGTTTTTATTAATTTAATGAAATAAAAGTTTTAGTTTTTCATAAATAAATAAAAAAATGAGTTGAAAGGTGAAATAGTGTGAGTGGTTGAGAGTGAAAAGTGAGAGGGTGTGAAAGGAGAGAGAATGCTTATGTGAAGCTGAGAGGTGGAAGGTGAAGTGATGTGAGAGATGAGAGTAATCTTAGATTTAAGGCTGGACAAAGCAAGGAGATCGACCAAGAGGTCCTTGCGGGTCGGCATCGGTCGCTTTAAATGTGACTTCTTGGTCTTGGTAGGACGTCGGTCACGGAAATGGGTCTGAGGGTCGTATACTTGACAGAAGTTTTGTGCACACAAACAAACAAAATGTGTATGTTAATTAATTAAAAAGAAATCTTTGTCGGGTATGTTTTTTTTAGTGTAGGTCGCCTTAGTGTGGTAAAAAGTCGTTTGTAAGTTGCCGAAGAGAGAAAGCTGATATGGTATGCAAAATGAAAGTCGCTGAAGATCACTAATGTACCCGATCTAAACAATTTTATGACACGTCCATTTAAATTTTATATACCATATGCCCATGGTGGCACTATATAGGGATTCGGCTATATTTTATGGATAAAATAAGAGTTAAAAGCCAAACATAAGACAAAATTCATATGGAACAACACAAGCCTATTAAGAAAACAATAGAAGGACAAGTGGAATAAAAACCATCGTTCATTCAAATACATGTCAACTAAGTAATTAAAGACACTATCTAGTCATAATAAAGAAACTCGTAATTCTATATTTCTATTTACAATTAAGTTCAAAAGTGGTTATACTTAAACAAATGTTAATGGAAGATCGATCTTGCAACCCAATCACTTTTTCTGTACATAAATAACCAAGACATGATCTTGAATAATCGTGTATTGATCGTATCGACAAATCCAACTTGTGAACTTAAACTTCATTGCGTTAAAAGAAATTGCGCATTTTGATCAGCGAAAACCTGATGAAAAATCTTAAAAAGTTGTCTTCAATTACTTCCAATGATGAAAGTGACACGTTATAGTAGCATACTAGCTAATTTTCGACGTAGATGTTTAGGGTGTGTTTAGTTGTAAAAAAAAATTCTTAACTTTTATTCTTTAGTTTTTTAAAACTGAATAACTCTTCTTTTTTTCAGGAAACCTTTTAAAAACCGGAGAACTCTAAATTCAAGTTCTCTAACTCACAGTTATAATAGTAGAAAACTGGTTTTCTATTTTCAGTAAAGAAATTTCAAAAAATCTTTATTTTGAACACATCTTCTTTCTATGTGTTTCTTATAAGAAACTTCTCATTTTCTAACAACTAAATACACCCTTAGCTTTTACAAGTTTATGACTTTATGGTTACTTTCACTGATGCAAATTGAAGTTAGTTTATGTAGAAATAAAATGATAAGTACGTAACATTCTAGCACCATTATAGTAATAAATTCATAATCCATTTACGGGTCAACTTATAGTTATCCCGAATTTTCGTAATACTCTAAGATCTAATGATTTTGACTTCTATGTTTCTTACCATGAAATTAAGGTCTTGTGTCACTTTCAATTACCTCATTTCACCTTTTAAAATAGAAACTAAATTTTTCGAAGTTCCCTAACTTGCCGACCAAATGTGATACGAAAATAACATGAGCCTAAAGATGTTATCGTATCATACTTAAAAATATAAACAAAAGTATACTTATCAACTTATATAGATGAATAGTTTCTTAATGATGTGTAACTTTGTATTAATGATGTGTTTGTCATTATCTTCTAATTAGAGGTTTGACCATGTCACATATGATGCAAATTCAAAAAATATGGTTGGTAGCTAAACCTCAAATTTCTATCTACTCTTGAAACTTTGATTGATTTAATATGATATTGCCTACACCACAAGTAATGCAACATAAACTTTTGTTTAAGATGTTGATGTGTTATCATAATAAGTATTGGAATGACATCACTAAATAGTAAAGTAGGTTTAAGACAAATTAAAGATGTGTTTGTCAAAACTAAAGCTAGCAAAAACTAGTAGTATCGTGAAGCGGTAGCAGAAAGTGATAACGTTTATATTTTAGTGTTTTTATGTTTCAAACGCTAAACGTTAGTTGCTCTAAAACATTATGCGTCAAAAAATACCCAAATATTTTGTGTAATTTCCCTTAATTTAATTCGCATATAATTGAGGAACAACAACAATGCAACATGTTTCTAGCAATATGGAAAAGTTGTTGGATTCACAAGTCTTGAGCACTAACAACTCGTATCGTGTGTATTAAACAAATATTTGATATGTTTGCTTATCTCTTAATGATATAATCAAGATTTTTAATGAAGTTTAACTTTCTAATTTAAAGTAGTCATCTTTTTAAGGAATATTTTAATGGGGTTTGATAAGAACAACCTTATAAGTGTTGTTTAAGACTTTAAGCATTTTATATTTACATAATTAGCACTTAATGAACATAAAATATTTTATAGTTAACACCATGGTTCTAAAAGGCGCGTCATGGCGGTGTGACGGTGTCAAAGCGTCGCTAAGGCGTGAGGCGTGATCTCCTTGTTACGAAATATACCAAGGCATCGACTCTAGGCATGACATGAGATGAGGCGGGAAAACTTGCGCTAAGGCGTGAAGCGTGGTGGGTATTTTTGATTCAACTCTGATAATTTATTTTTTTATTATTAATTTTCTTTTAAATAAGAGTATTACATGTGAGGATAGTTTCTTAACCTTATTCATTATGTATAACGCTTTTGTAAATTCGATATATATGAAATATGATAGAAATATATAAATATTTTCATATTTTGTACCGTCTTATGTCACGCCTTAAAAACGCAAAAACTTCATCCTTACCGCTAAGATGTGAGGTTTTATTATGCCGCCACGCTACGCCTATAGCCTTGGTTAACACATACTATATGTATAAAATGATTAAAGCTTACAGAATATATAAGTTCATTAAATGTTATTTTCAGGAATGTATAAGCAAAACACATAGAGTCGTTGTTAGCAAAGTCTTACTCCCTCCATTCTAAAAATTATTGTCTATCGACAAAAAACACATAGTATAAAAAAATGCGTTTATTACTACTTTGATTTATACAAAAGCAACTAAAAGACAGTTCTACCATTTGACAATTAATTAATGCTTTCATTGAATTTCGTGAATAAGAATTTTGATAGGGGTCATATGATAAATTTAAACAAGAGTTAACTACATTTTTGGCCCTTGTGGTTTCCAGATGTAACACACTTTTTTTTTTTTTTTTTTTTTTTTTTTTTTTTAAATTTTTAGAAAGGCATATTATAAAGAATCTCGAAAGAGAGTAAAGTACAATACAAGACGCCCCATCTCGATAATCAAGATAAGTAAAAAAGAATGCGGCCCAAAAGAAAAGAGTTGACATACAAAGAAAACAAAAGTCCTACCATTGCATTACACTTTTAGTCCGTTAGTTTAAAAAGTCTCGGATCATGTCCTGAATTGAAACACTCGTAACGTTTGGTCCATTTTCACTAAAACCATTAGTTAGACTTAGTTTGACCGTTAAATATAATGGTATATTTGTCTTTTTATATATTTAATAAAAAGATCTATAACCACAAAGGTATGAACTAACAAACACATTAACCCTTTTCTCTTTTACACTTAATATTTCTTTTTCTTTCTTCAAAGTTCAAAGAAGAAAAACATTCACACATACCAATCGGCAGTTACCACCACCTTCAGCTGAATAACCACCACCTCCACCGCCATCCATATATACCGCCACCTTCGGTCAAGAACCATCACCATCCATTATAACCACATATCGCAAACAATATATCACAACAACCATTAGCCATCAACACCACAACAAAACATCAACGAAACACTAACCCTTTAATAAATTCCCCCAGTTTAAACAAAACCGAAAAATCCCCAAATTTTATAAAATTAAAAAACCCTAACCCTAAAATTTTAACTCAAATCAAAAATTAAATTTACAAATTACCAAATTCAAAATCAAACAACACAAATATTCCAACCAATTTCTCCAATTTAATACTCCCTCCGTCCTAAAATACGTGTCCAGTTTGACTTTTTTCAATCTTTCTTGTTCAACTATGACCTTAAATATTTTTATTTGTGTTACATAATACTCGATGAAAATTACATCAATGAAATTATATTTAAAAGCCAATCCATTAATATATTTTGCATCAAGTATTATATAACATAAATAAAAGTATTTAAGGTTAAAATTTAATAAAAAAAAAATCAAAAAGTCAAACTTGATACTTATTTTAGGGCGGAAGTAGTAGAAAACAAAAAGCCCTAAATTTTATTTAAGAAAAACAAAAGAAAGAAAGAAAAAAAAACCCTAACCCTAACTTAACTTCAAAACTGTTTGAGGGGTGCGAGTGGTTGAATTTGAGATGGTGGTCGTGGCGCTTTCATCGTGGTGGCTACAGTTTTGTGGTGTTCATGTGTGCATGTTTATGTTTGTTTTTTTTGGTTCAAGATTAAGGAAGATGGCCTGTACTTGTTTATCTTGGTTCAAGAGATGAGTTTAATAGTGTGCTACCATTTGTGGAATGTGTAGGGGGACTTTTAGCCAAAAGGGTGTTGTAATTTGTAAACATAATTAAAAGATCCCACGTCTGTCTAAAGAGGGGGTACCAGTTTTTTGGTTCTTATATATGCATTCGCTATCACAACTCTTGTCATGCATATTGTGTTTTCGTAATTGAAAGAATCTTTTGCTTTATAAAATGGGTATCTTCAGTTTTGTGGTTGGGGAAGCACAAGAACAAGAATACGCAACATAAGGAGGGAGAATATGGATTGTGTGGTTTTAGAGTTTTTGTGTGTGTTTTGCTTTGAACTTTTGCTTAAAACTGAAACTTGATCTATTTGTGGAAGTGTTTGGATAATATTATGTGTTTGTGCTTTTAACTAATAATAATAATGATCATAAAAGTGATATATAATAATAAGAAAAAACAAAGTTCGAATATTAATAATCATAATGAAAGGTGAAAGAAAAAAATGAATGAAGGGTATATTAGTTATTTCATTAGCAAGATGAGGGTATTTTAGTTATTTCATGTTTTTCGTAATAGTCAAACTAACAATTAACGGAAAATGGACCAAAACTGTTACGGGTGTTTCAATTCAGGACAGGATCCAAGACTTTTCAAACTAATTGACTAAAATTATTACACCCGGAAATCACAAGGACCAAAAAAAAGTACTTTAGTAGTTAACTCTAAAATTTCAACTTTTATTTTTAATAATGGACAATTTTTTTTCATAATCCGAAAAAACAATGTGAACAATACTATTAAAACGAGAGTGTATTTTAATTATTCTCCTTTCCCCTGTGGGCAAATAATGGCATTCCCTTTCATTAAACAAACATATTCTCTTTTTTTAAAGTATTCAATTGGTTTACTTTCCTAATAAAACAACCTATTAAAAATTAGAAAAAGATTATAGCCATGCACTTAGAAGAGTGGTGTTGGCTTCTTTTGATTGGTCCCCTATAAATTAAAAAAGTTTGAGTTTAATACCAATCGTCCAGATTTACAATGAGATATCTAAATGAACCATGATCAATTAAGTTAAATATTCATTCATAAAAGAATTTAATTAAATAAAATATACCCTATGCAATTATAGTTTAGTACATTAAAGAAGAGTTGAGTTATTATTATTATTATTATTATTATTATTATTATTATTTTTATTTTTATTTTTTTTATAAATATCACTTTATTAAAAACTCATAGAATTTACAAGAAATTGGTGGGAAGCCGAGAAACCAACTGGGCCCCCACACCTCTAGCAATAGCAAACCCAATCCTACTAAAAATATGTACCGCCGCACGTGCCCCGATATCTTGAGTCATAGAGAATCGTCGAATGCGTTTCAGTAGGATTATTATTATTATTATTATTATTATTATTATTATTATTATTATTATTATTATTATTATTATTATTATTATTATTATTATTTTAAAGGATTGTAGACTTAATTAGGAAGTTGTTCAACATATGTTGATATTTTGGTAGTAATTTAGTTTTTTTCACCTCATAAATATACATCTTCAAAGAATTTTTAATCTTTTATATTAACTAGTAAGATTATGAGTTACTTAAATATACTACTATTGTGATATTTACCTATTTGCTTCCCATTATCATTACAAGAAATATGTGTCATCCTTACATATAACATGTGTAGTTGATACTTATTTGCTACCAACGGGACTTTAGTCCAATGGCTGGAATTTCTTACCATTTGCCTAAAAGCTTTTAATTGGTATCATCCTTCTATCGCAAATATTCAGATTGACTGGTCAACGAGGGGCTTATTGGAGAAAATGGTCAGGGTTCAAAGCCCACCTCCTGATAAGTACAGTCACTGGGACATGTGTTTATTGCCTGAGGTCGGGTCCTTGGGGGAAGGTCTGGTTTGCATCCTTATGATGCATGGGACTAGAGTGATCCCACCGTTCTTCACCTTTTGGAGTTGATACTTATTTGCTTCCCATTATCATTACAAGAAATATGTGTCATCCTTACATACAGAGCTTTGCTACAACCTCCTACTAAATCCTTTTACAAATTCTCTTACACACACAACAATATTAAATAGGTTTTTTTTTTTCCCCCTCATCATCTCTCTGCATACAAACCGTCAGTTTTGCCACTTGACAGGATCCTGTGAATAAACAGTTTTGTAAGAATATTTAATAGGAGGCTTTAGCATTTTTGTTACATATAACATGTGTAGTTGATAAGTAGTCAAATACTTTAAGATATTCTTAAGAATAATTCGGTTAATACCAGTGAGTTTTTGGCTGGCTAATAAAGTGTTTTAAAAAACTAATGAAACAATACATGAAAGATATTTTCAATCTAAAAGAAGCTACATGTTAGTATTGATGTATAAATAATGGTGTTCTATATACTTAAAATAAACACCCACACACCTTTTATTTAATATATTCAAAATCGAATATGTGGCACCAAAGTATATATGGCTACGTGTTCACTAATATACTTAATTAAACATGATTTTAATATTGATTCCAAATATTTTAATCTTGCAAATCAACACTAGATTCGACTTTCTATTTTTAAACGTTCCTGCTTTCTTTGTTTTTTTTGGAAAAGTCAGTAATTATACGTGAATACCTAGACAAAAGGTTTATTTTCATGGTAAATAAGTAACATTGTTGCATGAAACAAAACAGAATAAAATAAATGGGAAAGATTTTGGAAATCTTGAGGGTAGCCCAAGGACGGACTTTGAATTTTCGGAAATGTGTCGTACAATTTTTTTTTCCTATCATAATTACAAAACTTTGTACTATAAATTTTTTTTTAGCTAAGCTAAAATTGCATTATAAAGAAAAAAAGCATAAATATCGGAGGTTGCATATACAAAAAATAACAGTTTTTAAAGAAAAATACACTTCGTGACCCTAAATCGGGTATGACCCATGTCACACCCGGCATCCATGTAGATCTGTCCCTGAGTAGCCCATTTGGTAAATCCAGATTTATATTTATTCATTAACTAATTTATACTTTACTTATAGATTTCACACTTTGAAAATGCAATTTTATTGTCTTGAGAAACATATAAACTCATAGATTGTTTCGTAAAAGGGTGTTAAGTTGGACACGTAAAGCATTGTCTTATATTTTCTTAAATACTTCATAATAGTATATGCAATAATAGTTGATTAATAAGTACACTTACAAAATAGAACCTTGATAGATGGACCTAATATATGGACCTAATAAGAGACCTAATGCTTAAATAACTTGTACAGTGAATGCACTGTACAAATTATTTAAGCTTTAGGTCTCTTATTAGGTCCCTATATTAGGTCTATTAATCATTTCCCAACAAGATAATCTTAAAAAAGTTGCAACTTATCATACACGCAAATGGTACAATTGTGGTTGATCTAAAACAAATGTAGATTATATAAAAAAAATACTCAAGTTTACATCACATAAGAGATCAACTATTTTGACTTAAATACACAAGTTTTGGTGTATTATTGCATGATTGGACTAATGGACTCATCCAATAAAAGTAAACAATCGAATTAAAAACTTAACCAACTATATTGATCAGTTCAATGCCTATGACACTATTCCAAACTAAACTAGTTTCGTAAAAATCCACTTGTTTAAGGATTTTTATCTTGTTTCAATTTGAAAAGTTTAATAAGCTCAACTTTGTGAATTTGAAAACTTAGCAACTTCATTTTTTAAAATCACTGTCTTGTTAGCCTAATGATAACAGATTATGATGTATTAATAAGAATGTATCGGGTTCAAATTTCATTTGAAACATGTTTTAAGTGACTACTGATAAAGTCCAGAACAATAAGCCGCATACATCTGGAGAAAAAACTCTTCCTTCTCACGTAACGTAAACAATTTATTTGAATTTTTTTCGAATCTAAATAGCTAATCCGAACACATTCTTAATATTTTACACTGTGTTCTTATGTTAAAATTTCAGGAGAAAGGAAACAAAAATGAATGTTTTTTGTGTTATTTTGTTTTATTTATTTATTTATTTTAAGAAAGTAAAAAGAATTTGAAAAAAAAATGAAAGGATTAAAAAAAAAAAAAAAAAATCTTCATCATATTTTTGGAAGAAAAGGGAAAGGAAAAGAAAACATTATATAATTTTTGTAAAGACTACAAATTTAGTTTTTCTATGAGTAATGACTACAAATTTACTTAAGTTTTATTTGGATGTGCACAAAATGTTCTAACAAACAAAACTTTCCCATAAATTATAATGAATATTTGTAACTCGGGAGTCTTTATAAGTCCGACAGTGGGAGATCAAGAGAGTAATTAATTCACTTAGAATATACGCAAAAATAAAAATTGTATGCATACTTGTTCATTTCTCGAATTAACATTAGAAATCCTGTAAGTTGCTGCTTAATCTATTATATTCTAAAATTTTTAAAGTTGAGTTTGAGGATGAGTAATGACATGAGGTTAGAGTTGATTAAATGCAATTAAATGGTGATAAAATGTTGACCCGTAAAAGTTAGTTTTTCTATGCAATGACTACAAATTTACTTAAGTTTTGGATGTGTACAAAATGTTCTAACAAACAAAACTTTCCCATAAATTGTAGAGTAATGAATATATGTAACTTAGGAGTCTTTATAAGGGTGTTGGCAATGGTCGAATGATGGCACGGTACGGGGTTCTTCATTCGCGGGAACACCGTCGCCTTGAACCCGGTACAGCAAATGATGCATCATTTGCGTGAAACTTTCATTCACGAGAAGGAGGAAAAGTCTCTCTCTTTTTCGAACGTTGGTACTGTCTTTTTGACTGTTGGAAGGAGGAAAAAGTGAGTGAAGGGTGAGTGATGTGATGCCAACAAAAATAAGGGTGAGTGATGGAAAAAGTGGGTGAATGATGTGGCATAAGGGGGATTGGTTGGGAATGAGTGATGGGAGAGAGAATAAATGACCTATTGCCAACACCCTAAGTCCATCACTATGAGATCAAGAGAGTAACTAATTCCACTTAGAATATATGCAAAAATAAAAAGGAAAATACTAGATCCACCTAAGGTTTACAAAATTTCAGCCACTCGCTGATGTGGCAGAGTGTTGATTGGTTGGTTTTCTGTGGGCCACAGAAAATCAATCAATCAGCACTCTGCCACGTCAGCGAGTGGGTGAAATTTGTAAACTTTATGTGGGTGTAGCACACCTCAAATAAAAATCGTATGCGTACCTGTTCATTCTCTTTTATAGTTGCTACAATGATTATATTGATATGGCATTTAAAAGTGTTTTTTCATGTCTCTTGGAGACTATATATATATATATATATATATATATATATATATATATATATATATATATATATATATATATATGGACAAATTATTGATGTACGGATTTTTACTTAGCTCAATTATTGAAATATTTATTTCTACCATTAACAGCAGAAATCATTCAGGTTGCTTCTTTATCTTAAACTCACTATAAGGTTATATATATATTTTTCTTTCTACTCAATTATTGAAATACATTTTCTACCATTGGCATTAGAAATCCTTTAAGTCGCTTCATAATCTTAGACTCACTATAAGGTTATATATAGAATGTCAATTCATTTTTACGCATAACATTAAACATTGCTTATTTTTTTCAAGATTTGATTATAAATCTCTAGTTGTTCTACTATTGAGTTATTTGTAGATTTAAGTAAACTAGTAATTGATTATATTAAGCAACAACCTAACACCATTAGATGATAGAGGTATATATTTTCTCATCCAACTATGGTACAAAATTTATTTGATAATGCCTTTATAACAACTTAGGGTTCAAACCCACTTCTTTTCTCCAACAATATGGATGCTACGCATGGAGCATTAGCTCAATTGTCTTAGAAAGAGACTTTCATAAAATCCTAATATCATGCAAGTGTTAACAATATTTGTGAGATACGTAAGCATCAATGTCGTCGTTTGTAACGATATGGTTACTTTTTTTTTTTCATTCTAAATATGTACTATTTGCTTCGCTGATACCAATTTTTATTGGACACTTCTTAAGATGCTTCACGTTTGTTTAGTCGCTTTGAAACAATATGTAAAATAAATATGACATGTGAGATTAGTATATTATAGGAAAAGAGACTCGTGCATCGCACGTGCCATGTTGATTCGACTAGTTGTAATAAGGGGTAAATGTCGATCGATCGTCACTCAAGGGACTAGTCCCGCTTGCTACATTCGGTCATGAGATGTCGGTCGGGCGGGAGAAAAAAAAAAGGAATGGTCGGCTAGCTGACCAAGTTGAAGGGAAGAAAAGACTTGTTTGTGTGTGGAAGTGTTTTTTTATTTTCTTTGGCATGTTTTTGGTAGTGTTCTTGGTCGCTTTGTTACATTAAATTGGTCACAAAGTAGTTTTGGGAGAGAAAGCTGGGGTGGCATGAGAGATGTAGGTCACTTGCGGGTCCTTATTACAACTAGTCTTAGGCTAAGCTCAATTGTCGCTCGTGAGGTGTTTTTTTTGGCACTAGTTACGCATGAGGCCCTTTAAGGGTGTTTTGGTGGTGCGTGAGGAGAGCAAAAAAAGGGAAGCCAAAGTTGACCGACTCACCATTTGGTTTGTGTGCAATTTGTGGGTGTCTATTGTGTTTTTATTATTTATCATTTGATTTGTTAGTGTATGGAAGGGAGGTATTTTGTGAGGTATGCTTATATAGTGATTATTTTAATAAAAAAAAATAAAGAGTGAAAAGAGGTAAATGAAAAAGGAAAAATGATATAATTTTAAGATGGAAAGTAAAACAGTATGATTATTGAGGGTAGCCCCTTAATTTTCGGGAGGTGATTTGCACACCAAAATTTTTAATTATTTCATCATTTTGTATAACACTGTAATGCACAGAAAGTACACAGTACAATCAGCTCCCTTAATTTTCCTTGAGCATTTCCCAACTTTAATAAAAGAAAATGAGGTGGAAACAAAAGCAAAAGTGACACTCTCAATTGTGGCGCGTGCTAAATCAGGCATGAAAAATATCTAAACCAAATGTCCCCACCACGCTATTCCCGGGCCCATATCCGTGACCCCCATGCTTTCTTTCACACTCCCACCTTCTTCATATATATAACAGTCAATTAACTCATTCATCTTCATTACCTTTGTTTCAAAAAAAAAAAAAAAAAAAAAAAAAAATGGAATCATCAAACAACAACAACGATATAATCGCACCTTTCGTCCTTAAAACTTACCAAATGGTGAATGATTCATCGCTTGATCCTTTCATTCGTTGGGGAATTGCCAATAACAGCTTTGTTGTTGTCGAACCGCTCGAGTTTTCGCAACGCCTCTTGCCCGCGTATTTTAAGCATAATAATTTCTCCAGCTTTGTTCGCCAGCTCAATACTTATGTAAGTTGTTTTTTGTTTTTGTTGTTGTTTGATGTTTTGTTTGGTGTGTTTGTTTAGATTGTGTCTGAATAAGTTCAGACACAATCTAGTTATAAATAAATGAAGTAATTACTTTAGTGTTAAGTTATGTGACTTTTTCACAAGAGGTTAAGTATTCAAACCTCGCTAGATATATATATATTTAGAGTCGTCAGAAACATGAACATGAAAACCTCGTCCGACTTGTTATAATTGTGTTATTTATGATTTGATTGTGTTGAAATCCAATTTCTTTGGTTTAGAATATGAAATTTGTAAGAATTAAATGCTGACGTAAGCATTAATAGAGATGAGTTGTTAGACCGGCTGCGATGGTTACCAAACTTACCACCTCTATAATACTGTAATAGATAGAGTCACATCACTATTTAATACATTATCAAACCCTACCACCAAACAAAAAAATATAAAAATAACTCACTTTATACAATACATCACAATATGCCCCGCAAATATACACAAAAAAAAAATATGAGAAAGTGTTCGGTGGTGCAGACCACCAAACTAGTGGAAAAATCTTCTCTTGGCGAACGGTTGGGTACTTGTGCTACGGTGATTACGCGTGAAAGGTGGAGGTGGTGGTGGGTGGTAGACATAGCCTTATAAAAAAATGTTAAATTGTTATGTTCTATTTGTTATGTGATATAGTTAAAGTGAAGTTATTAAGCTTGTTATGTTTTTATTTGCGTTTGAGTTGATATTTTATTTAGACAATGTGTGAAATTGCGTTTTGGAAGAGATTATCTTATTATTTGCAAAACACAAATAATAAAAAAAAAATAAAATAAAATAAAAAAATAAAAAGTGTGGTGAACATTTTGAGAAAAAAATACTAAAGACAAAAGACAGTTTTCAAAACATATGTTCATGCTCTTTTGAAACACATTTTTGTACATGTCTTAAAAACGCAATACCTCAGTTGCATTGCTAGTAATAAATTATTCGTCAAGTAATGACTTGTTTCGTTTATAGTTAAACTGTTGTTTTAATCGATTTTTTTTATGACCATAGGGATTCAGAAAAGTTGACCCCGATCGATGGGAGTTCGCAAACGAGTGGTTTCTACGAGGACAGACACATTTACTCAAGAACATAGGAAGAAAAAAACAAACTCACAATGGTCGCAACAATTATAATTCAGTACGATTTAATGAAGAGGAAGACGACGATGATGAAATGACATTAGAAATCGAGAAATTAAAACACGAACAAAAGCTTCTAGAACACGAGTTAGTCGCTATGAACAAACGCCTCGAAGCAACCGAACGAAGGCCAGAGCAAATGATGGCATTATTATATAAAGTAGCCGAAGATCCTGAGATCTTGCCACGTATGATGCATGAAAAAAATCAACGGTCAAAAAGATTAGTTAATAAAAAACGGCAACGAATGCTAACACCTCAGGCGACGGTGACCGCTACATCACAGTCGCCTTCAGGGATAAAACTTAAAGAAGAAGAGGAGTTTGGAATGTTTGGAGGACGGGGCGTTTCTTCGCCTGAAGGATATTATGGTAACGAGCCGTTTTGGCAATCTTCACCATCGTCACTGCCAGATGTTGTGCCTAATGACGGCTACGGATACTCGTTAGAGGCGGATGGTAGACCTCCTCCGGCATATCCGTTTTCATTATTGGGTGGTGGTTTTAGCAATAGTTTTTAGTTTGCTATTGATGGATTGTTAATGTTAGTTGATTTGTAATTTTTTTTTTCTTTTCTTGGTTGATTTTTTGTAGTTTTCTAGAAATTTATGAAAACTTATATTTGTTCTTATGCAGTTATGTTACTCTTGTTCAATTTCTAAATATAATAGTCCAATCATTTTTTGCATAGAAGCTGGGTCATAAATTTCCTACATCTTGTAAAAAGTACAGTAGTAGTTATAAAAGTAGAATTTATTTCATAGTGACACAGGCACATAAAATAAATTGACATAATTGATAATTCGTGTCTAGCGTGCCTGCTTGATATTTTTGTTTCTATTTAGAAAAATGAATGATGATTAAACTAAAATAACTTATCCCGAAGAAAAGGAAAAAAAAAAAAAAAAAAAAAAAAAAAAAAAAAAAAAAAAAAAAAAAAGACAAAATTTTCATTTAATGTCATGAATCATAACATATACAGCGACAGATAGTACTGAAGAAATATTTATCTGTAGCATGAAACAAGAATGTACTGATGCTGATGCGATGGAGGCAAGCTAAGTCGCGATTTTTTTAGGAACGATAATTTGAATAAAAAACCACCTCTCTAGCAAGAAGCTAGAAGAGAAATTACACAAGCTTCATAGGCTAAAAGTTCTAACAATATACATTACGATCTCTACTTTTAAGCCAAGAAAAGAAAACAAACAAATTGAATAAAAAAGATCACTTTTCCTCATATAATTGGAAGAAAAAGTAACGCTATTACGATACCGCCATGAACACCAAACCAAGGCCACCGTAATAACATAAACTCGATCTTTATCCCTTTTTGAAGCTCTCCAATCGTCGAACCATTGGGACCAATCGAATCAAGAAGAAAACGAAGGTATGTCAATGTCGGTCCACATACGAACCAAACGCCAAATGTTAGAAGCCACCTCACACAACCAAAGAAAACATGGTCAACTGATTCCATACCAATGCTACATATCGGGCAAACAATGGAAGAGATCTCGAGGCCCCTCAACGATAAGTTTAACCGAGTAGGGAGTGTATCCATGATAAGGCGCCAAATAAAAACATTTACCTTTCGGGGTAACACTTTTGACCATGTCGTGCAAGGGGAAATTGAGGGCAACATACAAAGCATCAATGTAAATTCTGGTCCCATGAACTATAAAAGTACCAGCATCCTCCAAACTCCATTTACACGAATCAGGACTATTCGAAAAATGAACTTTCCCCAATTCCGAAACTAACAAGGCTAAAGCAGCTTCATTACGTGAACCCATGACTTGTCTCTTCTAATTCCAAACCCAGGCTTCATTAATTCTACGATCCGAGAGCAAACAATCCACATTTACATCTAAATGGTACAACCAATTAAACCTTGACATCAGAGGACCATTACCATTCCAATTTTCCTTCCAAAAACGAATAGAGGAACCATTTTCCACCTTACGACTTAAAGAATTTATCGGAAGAATATTACGATCGTGAAGCATAGTATAAGACAAGATAATGGAAGTCCAAACACTATTGCAATTACACCCCTTTAAATCAAGACCCTCTTCCACCCATGAATAGCTTTAATCACCCGAGCCCATAAAGAGTACAAATTACTAACGAATCTCCATCTACATTTTTGGAGAAGAGCAAGATTAAACGCTTTTAAACTTCTAATNAAAACCCCCCCCCCCCAATCCGCACCCAGAAAAAGAAGCCCGCATAGCTTCCAACAAGTTAATGACAGAATCCGGACATATAATATATCCTAAGGCTTCCTAAAACCAATTTTGTGAGAGTTAAACGACCCCCAATAGATAAGTCGCGATTTATTTGAGACTAAATAGAAATTTTTTTTCTTAGAATGGACGTAATGGGAGTCAAACAGCCAGGCCACCGCCATGTGTAGTGCTTGTTTTTTGGCACTGGTTGGCGGTGTGCATCACCGAATGTGTTGCATACTTTAACGTATATTATTTTAGGGTATATATGTGTTTTAGTGGAGTTGTGTGGTGGGTTTGGTAATCACCGCTACAAAAGTTTAGTGGTTAGTTTGGTGATGTGCTAAATGTGTATGTGATTGTTATTAATATGGTGGTCATTACCCAATCTTGTATCATTTAGTATAAGTTGAGGCCGAGCTATTAATATAGATCATCGAGTTTGGTTGGGTTATTTCGGCTTGCAAGCTTGGGAGCTTGATTTAGCTTGTCTTAGTTAATGTTTTTACTTTGTGTATGTATAAATTGACAGTCCCGTCTTTAAAAATAAAACATACGGGTACGTACGCAATTAATTATCATATTTGGTGTTCTTTTTGTTAGTGCTACAGAAACAATTTTTTTATTATTATGATTTTTATTTTTTTTAAATAAGCGTTATTAGCGCACTAGTTAGGATATATTAATTCGACTTAAACATTTATCTTCAGTTAAAAAAATGCATTTGATGTATATATTAATTCAACTTATAAAGCCCCGTTTGGTTCGTTGTAATCTGACGTAATTTGATGTAATTGTAATCTGATTACATTACGTAGGTTGTTTGGTATGCATAATGGATATAATTGTAATTCAAATTACATTATATAGTCTATTTTAAAATGTAATTGTAATTCAATCATTCCAATTACATCAAGTGAGGGAATTCAGATTACATAACAAGTTGGATAAAAAGTTTTGAATTACGTTGTAATTAAGTATTTTATCATTTAAAGCAGCATTTGTATTTATAAATTATTATTATTATTATTATTATTATTATTATTATTATTATTATTATTATTATTATTATTATTATTATTATTATTATTATTATTATTACATGGGGCGGGGTGGGGCGGTTTTACGGTAAAACCAAAAACCGAACCGTATATTTCGGTTTTTGAAAATTACAAACCATTTCGTTTTGGTTTTTTCAGTTTTGGTTTTTCGGTTTTTGACATTGAATCGGTTCACTTTCGGTTTTTATTCGGTTTTTTCTTACTTGAAAACAAACAAGTTGTAATCTTATATAAAGTTTACGATTCCAAGTTTTCAAGCAAAAACATTTAAGCAAATATCCAACAATCCAAAGCTTCGAGAAAACGTATGAAACAACCAAACATGAATCTAAAATATAAAATGCATGTCTTTGCGGCTTTGCACTTTTCGCTAGCAAAACATCCAAAGAACACTATTGTTCGATAGAGAGATATAATATCTATAAATATAACAAGTTTGAATGTATAGATAATAAACAACACTATTGTTTTTTTAATGGATAAAGTTGTATCCTCAAATCTTTGAAATTAAAATAGCAAATCTCTTATACAGATAAAATCATATAAAACATATATAAAGGTGTGGCGGGCCGGTTTTTTCGGTTTGGTTTTTCTCATAAAACTAAAAACCGCCCCAAACATTCGGTTTTTATAAAATTCAAAACCACCATGTTCGGTTTGTCAAATGGGGCGGTTTTTTCGGTTCGGTTTTTTTGATTTTTTTGGTTTCGATTCGGTTTTTTGGTTTTTATGCTCACCCCTAATTATTATTATCAAATATTTATTATTATTATTATTATTATTATTATTATTATTATTATTATTATTATTATTATTTATTTTCATTATATTATTATTTATTACATATTATAATAATATTATTCTATTATTATTATATTATTCATATATTATTATTATTATTATTATTATTACTATTATTGTTATTATTAATATTAATATTATTATATTAGATTTTATTATTTATCACTCCGTATTATTATTATTATTATTATCATTATCATTATTATTATTATTATTATTATTATTATAACCGTCAGTTTATTAAAACCATAAAAACTTTACATAAAGTTGGATGGGAGTCTAGACACAAGCTGTGCTCCCACTACTTTCTAAATAAAAAAGCTTACTCGATGAAAAATAAAAACACAACTCTTATTATTATTAATATTATTATTATTATTATTATTATTATTATTATTATTATTATTATTATTATTATTATTATTATTATTATCATTATTATTTTTTTATTTATTATAAGCTTTATTTATTTAAACATAATAAACTTACATAAAGTTGGATGGGAGTCTAGACACAAGTTGTGCTCCCACTCCTTTCTGAATACAAAAGCTTATTCTATGAAAGACAAAACCACCACTCTTAGCGTTATTTGAGTGACTGATGTCAATAGACTTAATACGTGAAAGTGTGTCCAAAGCCTCCGTATCAAATTCCCCGAACGTAGAAAAAGCAAATGGTATGAACTCATATCCGTTATCCTCACATTTGGACACATATTTCTTCTTTTTCTTCTCCACGGCGTTATGCAAAGCTACCCCAGGAGCCCATAAAGTCACCCCCCACCAGCAAAAGGAGAGATACCAGTCACATCCAAACACGCATCTTTACCTTGGAGCCAATTAAATAATAATAGATCTGCAGGTCGTAGCTCTTCCCCATCCTCCGAGAGAAAACCCGTAGAAGCCTCCTTATGTACCATAATCCCAACCTTGGAACATATATCAACAAGAATATCACGCACCAGATTGTGCCTGAATTTCACACCCACTTCACTAGAACAATGAACTGTATGATCTCTCCATTGGTCCATACTATGCACATTGCAACTCGGGCATAGGCTACCTTCAGAGAACATAGGTATAGCAAGCCTGTAACACAACACAGAACGAAATTGGCGATGGTTCATCTTCTGCCCCAAAACGTCAATAGGGATGGGGAAAAGAAAATCCTATGCATGCGGGGCACGAATAGAACTGAGAATAGCCACCTGTCATGGACTAAAGGAGTACTTAGCAACAAGGTCTTTCTCAATGACACCAATGTAGGACTTTGCCAAGGTATTCATTATATGGGGGGCAGAAACGCAAGTGGTGAAAGAGAGCAAGTCAATGTTGCAAGTAGTATTAAAATTATTGATGTAGCGTTTCTAGCTAGTAAGCTTCGAACCACTAGGGATCGTTGTCCCAACGAGCGGTGAAATTGATCTCGTCACTCAAGTCGTGAGTTATGTGTGATGAATAAGGTTTAGAAAGAAGTTTTGGTTTTAATTATACTACAACGACAATTTAAAGTGAAGCAAAGCGGTAAAATGACATGAATTAAGAAAACAAGTAAAGTTGCAAGAAAGCTGTAAATGAAAGCGATAAATAATGAAAATGGTAAATTAAATTAAAAGACAATGTGTTTGCAAAGCGACGCGAATTAGCTCATTAGGCTCGAGGTAAAAGTTTGCAACGAGTTATTATCCTTTCTCGAGATTAGTTGTCAATTAATCTTTTGAAAAGATATTAACTCAAGACGGGTGAATTAATCGTTCAAAGATTGTCAGTCTTCGAATAATTGATTCACAAGTCTAGGTAATCTTTCGATTACTTATCACAAACGTTTAAGCTCTAACTTAAGTCACAAACTCGGGCTACTAAGCAAACACGACTTAAAACTACTCTTGACTCATATTAAAAGTTTAAAGCGAAAAGAAATTAAAAGACTTGTAAAACATTTAAAGTAATAAAAGTTTAAACTAAAAATGAAAAGACGCAAGACTTAAATAAGAAAACGACACTAAAAATANATGATCTTACTCGCAACCTAGAAGGCTACTCGCAACTGGAACCATACTCGCAAAAGATATCCATACTCGCAAGTCCAAACATACTCGCAATTCATGACCTTACTCGCAAAATCTAGCCTACTCGCAATTTTAGCCTACTCGCAATTTTAGCCTACTCGCAATTTTTGAAAACCTTATTCGCAAAAAACTCATATTCGCAATTTTATGAATCTTATTCGCAAAAAATAAAACCTACTCGCAAATCAAACGAAAACATACTCGCTAAAACCCTGATTTTTTAGAAAATGATACGTAACATTGAGAAAACATGCAAAAATCAAAAGAACTAATTTTTAACGTAAATAAAGCTTAAAAA